>OU015490.1:63183997-63241497 GCA_907164885.2 Dolomedes plantarius
AACAACATCTGCCATAACGCCAATGTTCAATTTGGTCGAGTCTGTGAAGAGCTCATTGAACAACTTTTGAATTAGTTTATAATTATAATGGTGATACTGTTGTTATAGTCAATTACGTATATTATTTCATGTTTACTAAGTATTATTTTTGCTTACAAACCGAAGATGATTGAATATGAAGAGAGGGGCTAAAACTCCGGAAATTACGCGAAAACACGATTTTAAAAGTAAAAATACCGTTCAGGTTTGTTCAAAATTATCGTTTTTGTTCCCACATAAATGTAAATATCTTCCAAATTCATTATAATTAGCACTTTAGGCGCACTAAGTTATCGTCTACAGTCGAACCCCGTTATAGCGAACTCGGTATATTACGAACTCATGGATATAACGAACGAAAATTTTGGTCCCCGTCGTTTTTCTATTATACGTAATTTAATTCGTATTATGTCAGTTTAATGTAATCGATTTTAGTCGATTTTAGTCGATTTAATTCATTAATTGTCATTTTTAATAGATTCTATCGTTATTTTTAATACATCATTACTGAATAGACACTGCAACTAATGAGTTACACTTTTTGTGAACTCTAGCATTTTTCTTTACGGTTCGGATTTAGCGAACCACCGGATAAAGCGAACAAAACCTTTGGTTCCTTGAAGTTCGTTATAACGGGGTTCTACTGTATTATGTATTTTATAATATCAAAACTTTCAAAATAGATGTTTCATATACATAAGTTTTTTTTTTCTTAACTTGTAAAATTTTCTACAGTTATAACTAACGTATATAATCCCGTTAATCCCGTGTTAATAGAAAGGTAAAGTTATAACTACTCCCCGTTATAACTAACTTCAAGGAACCTAAGGTTTTGTTCGTTTTATCCGGCGGTTCGCTATATCCGAACCGTTAAGAAAAATGCTAGAATTCACAAAATTTATAACTCATTAGTTGCAATGTCTATTCAGTAATGATGCATTAAAAAGAACGATAAAATCCATTAAAAATGATTATTAATGAATTAAATCGGCTAAAATCGATTGCATTAAACTGACATAATACTAATTTAATTACGTATAATAGGAAAACGACGGAACCAAAATTTTCGTTCGTTATATTCATGAGTTCGTTATATACCGGGTTCGCTATGACGGGGATTCGACTGTAGTTTAAAAAAAAAATAATTTCAGTGTCTTAAACCGTCTTTTAAAGATTTCACTGTGGATTGGCTAAATATTTTATTTTTAAGTTAGCCACACGACAGTTCTTGAATAAGAGCATAAGTGGTCCTTTCCCGTGTTAATAGAAAGGCAAAGATGAAAAGACTCGTGCCTAGACATCTAATCTGTAAGGCCTCTCTTCGAAAGTGAACCAAAAAACTCGCTTTCTGTGGGAAAACTGCTAGGGGGTCAAAAATCTGGGAGGAGGGTAGGTTATTGAGGATTCTGTGTGCTGTCCCCTGAAGGTTTGCTTGACCTTGCCTCTCTGTGCTAGGGGCTCGTATTTCATGAAAACTCGGAGGTTGAGAAATGGACCACGAAAAGCTCCAGGGAAACTTGGTGAAGAACTCTTTAATAAATTATTTAACATCGCATTTACGTTTTCTATAGTAATAAAACTTGGAGAAAGAGTCCAGAAAATTAAGCTATTATGTAAAAAAAAAAATAAAAATCAGGTAGTCTCTTCTAACGAAACTACCGCGGGTTATTAACGTAGGATTACTTAACGTTGCTTACCTCTTTTGTATGTATATGTGTATACGTATCTATATCTATATATGTATGTATGTATGTGTGTATATATATATATATATATATATATGTGTGTGTGTGTGTGTCAGTCAAAGTTTTGACGCATTTTGGTACTTTTCTGTTTAACTTTTCTGTTTACTGCTTGCCCAAGCGATACAGACTGAGTTTGGCGCGCTGCCAAAATTATAACTCGCGACACAGGACATCTGAAATTTTGCTTTCCGAAGAGCCATTATGGAGAAACGTAATTCTACGTTAAAAGAAAAAAAAATAGCAAGAAAAATCATTGAAGGTTAAAGAAAAACTACACTCAAGAAGACGTGATTTTAGGCTTTATGCAAGCTAGATAATGTCAGAAACAACTTCGGATCTGTTGGCGATGTTTTTAGTCTGCACTAACCTTTGGTGAAATCCCGGTGGAAAGATATCACAATTAAATCATTAAACCAATCATGATAATTAAAAGCCGCCAGGTTTGGCGATCTTTTGATTATCATGGTTGGCTTAATGGTAATTAAACCAGTTACCCGGTGAAAAGACAGCTTGTTTAAACCATTAAACAATCATTAAATTCAAAATATGTCTGATTTGGCGAGTGATTGCCTCCTGATACGCAAAGAGGTACGGGTCTGTACAGCTATTTTTAATCATATACCACTTCTTTGTCTACGTTAAGTTCAGACTAAAGAACGTATTCATTATTATATCGAAGCTAAAAATGAGTTCATTTCAAGTTCTATCTTAGCTACCTGTTAGTTGAAAGTGAAATCTTGAGTTCAGTTTCAGAAAAATCTGTAAGTATTTCTAAACTTAGTGAAAATAAAAGGGAATTGTTCGAATACTTTTGAAAGGTGACAAATTAACCGAAATTTCCATCGATATCGCTGTTTGTTGAACGCAGACAGGGTTGCTTCTCAAAATCTATATACAGTGGAATCTCGATCTATCGTTTTTCAAGGGACCGATTGAAATGAATGATAGATGCGGAAACATAACAAAGCAATATGATCGTTGGGACTGGATAAAAGGAACGACACATACGGAAAAACGATGGATCCGAAAACGATCGATCGAGATTCCACTGTATATATAAAACAGTTCCGTAACTCACTGACTGACTGACTGACTGGCTGACAGACCAAACCGCTGGACCTAAAGGGCTGAAATTTTGCATGGCGATTCTTCTTATAGTGTAGGGGTGCACTAAGAAAGATTTTTGGAAAATTCTTTTTAGGTTTTTTTAAAGATAAATTTTTAAGCTGTTTTAGTAACTTTTTTAAAGTTTGCATTTAAAATAATAATTTGAGGGTTATAAAATTTATATCACGAGAAAGATCATAAAAATTCCTTTCAAATGAAATCTTTTTCGAATCTTTGCCTCCATTTTCTGATTGTTGGTGAATTTTTAAAGATTAATTTTTAGAATTTAATTTATTAAATGCTGATCACGTGATTTCTTTTTCTGGTACTTTAAATAAATTTATCGTCACGTGCATAACAATGAAATAGACAAAAAAAAGTTTTTTCTTGCAAATGCGGCAGACGATTGGACATTATCCAAAAAAATATTAAAATACAGTAGAAGATATGTTCCTCAAACTGTACTATATTAACTGTACTATATTCTTTAGTATGTCCTATTAGATATAATTTGAATATTTTCTTCTACATTATTTTGTCTATAAAAATATCCTTTACGATTTTTTTATAAAGATATTTTTTAACATCAATTGTATACATTGATCGTCGTATTTATTATAAATATATATATATATATATAGGCATTAATTGACTGTTGTATTTAATTTGAATGTACTCCGTAGCGAAGTGCGGGTTTTCAGCTAGTAATGTCATATAATTAATTCAGATTCTTTAAATATCAATAACTTGAATGGGTTGAATTAGTATATCTCACAATTACTCAACAGTACATACTGTAAGGCTGGGTATCAGTTTGCCCCGCAGATCATCAATCGTATACTAAGCTGCAGGAAATTTTCCGCGGTATTTTTCTGATCAGGTTTGGAGCGCTACTGTCATTTTTTGCTACACGAGGGTTAATTAGATCGGGACCTACTGCTTAAAGCCGATTCCGAACGGCTACAAACATCCATACCAACAGTGGGATTCGAACCCACGGACTCTGGTACCGAAAGCCTGCGCCCTAGCCATTCGGCCGTCGTCCGTCTGATCACTGATTAGGAAGGGCATATTTTTGAATTTTGTTTTCTGCATTCGAAAAAAGGCCTTTCGATGTCACTCGCGTATTTTCAAAAATATTTTTTAATTTAACCTTTTTATGAAGTAATTTATAATGTTTGCATTTAATGATCATTAAAAAATCAATGAAAGAACAATTTTAAATAATAATAAAAAAAGACATGCGCTCCTCTTTATTGAAACGTCTCATTGCATATGTAAAACGCAGAATTCAAAATATTCATTTGTTAATCTGTGATTCGAAAAGTGCTGATACGATTAAAGATCAGCGATGTCAGATGATGCATCACCTTCAAGTAATATTTTATAGTTGTATTTTTGACATTAATTTTTACGTCTTTATATATATATATATATATATATATATATATATATATATATATATATATATATATATTTATATTTGGTGCCCAGTATAGCTGGCTTAATTAAAAAAGGGGTGATTTTTAGATATTTGTTAGTATTGATTTAAAAAAAATAATCTTTTGACTTGTATAAAAGGCTTAAGTCTATCAATTTTGTATACAAAAGCACATTTTTTTGTACAAAAGACTCAAGTCGAAATTATATTTCTGCGATTGGTATAAAAGCCAATAACTTGGTATATTTAAATCACTGTGTTTGACTTAAGCCCTTTATACCGGGCACCATTATATATATATATATATATATATATATATATATATATATATATATATTTATCATTCAAGGGGGCTGAGGTTGCCTAGTGGTAGTGCGTTGGGCTTGGTACAGGGGGTGCTCGATTCGAATCCCGAAGACGCCATTCAATACCTTCGTGTCTTACAATGCACGAAATGGGACCCGCCTTGGCTTTCGATTGTACCTGCATGTCTAGGCCGGATATGCGCACGTTCAATCCGTATACCGCAAAGCCCTTCTATAAGGTCAGAGAGGGTGGGAGAAGGTACGATCCCACCAGCTGTCTCCCCCTTGGGGGTTGCTCGGTCCAAAATGAGGTGGCACCAGGGGGTGTTGTTGGTTCCCTTAAATGGAGCCCCCCCCCCTCTTCCCATTGAAAGCAATTAACACTTCTCGAGGATTAAGTGTAAATGTTTTAATGGAGTCCCCCGCATTGGCAATATGTTTTATTTTGCACTAGCTTTTGCTAAGGCGTAGTTTTTATTTAATAAATAAAAACCTACCCCTAAGTTTTTATATGGAGTTATCCTGCCCAGCACTTAATTTTCAATATTTGTCCCGCTCGGGAAACTTAATTACCTTTGCCTTCTATTTATCTTACTAATCTGCGAGAGAGGGCACTTCTCCCGCCTAAGTTCAGCGAGGAAGTGAAACGGCAGGGAGAAATGACCGAAACGGTTCGAAAACATAAAACGTCGCCGTTGCGGTCATTTGCTCGGCATTTCCCAAGATTTCCGCACAGAAATGTCAGCGGTGATGTAAGTGAAGAGCGAGTGCGAAAAAAGAAGAGGTTCTGTTTTCACCCCCACTTCAAGTCGCAGCGGGGCGTCCGGCGCTCGCGCTGTGCGGCCGTTTCAGAAGGCCGCTGGGAACTGGCAACTTGATGCTGTCATTAGGCTAATCCTCGAAAACGAGTAGTTTGGTTCTGTTCGTGTTTTGTGACGGCCTTGTACACTAGGGACGCAATTAAAAGTTGACTGACCTCTCGATTCGTTTAGGATAGTTAAGTTCGCTGTCTGTGAAAAATGACGCCTTTTGGGAGAGCATTTTAGTACGGTTAAAGACTAATTTTATTTATTTATTATTTATTTATTTATTTATTTATTTTACACTTAATAGCATAGACTAGAATCGTCTTAATAATCTTGCCGATTATAACATTTTCCCTCGTGGTCCTGATGGAGAATACTTAAGAGTTCAGGATGAAACACAGACATCTCTCCCACACGCAGGGAGCAGTCGTGGGTCGGTTTCGACCTCTCTCTCGGACTTTTCGATACGATATACGTAGGGGTACGTAAATTTCGCATGAAAAATATCGAAATTTCGCATGAAAAATATCGAAATTTCGCAAAAAAAGAAATTACAATACACAAAATTTCGCATGTATATATATATATATATATATATATATATATATATATATATATATATATATATATATATATATATATGTATATATATATATATATATATATATATATATATATATATATATATATATATATATATATATATATGTATATATATATATATATATATATATATGTATATATATATATATATATATATATATATATATATATATATATATATATATATATATATATATATATATATATATATATATATATATATGTATATATATATATATATATATATATGTATATATATATATATATATATATATATATATATATATATATATATATATATATATATATATATATATATATATATATATATATATATATATATATATATATATATATATATATATATATATATTTAAAAGATTTCGCGTTTATTAAAAAAATTCACAATTTTACTTACTTGGTTAGGTAAGTATCAAAATTCTTAGTTAAAAGCTAACGTTGTAGTAGTCTCCACATTCTCTTCCTTAAGTCTTTAGAAATAAGTAATAAGTAAACTTCGAGAGTGAGATCTCTCATTTAAAGGCCGTGGATGGTCTTAGATAAGCAATTATGCTAATAAAGTATTACTATAATTACCTAATTTCGCTTAAAATGCCGTTTATCACCGAGTTTTCGCCAAAAAAAAGTTTTAAAAAAAAGGATTTTCGAATTATTCGCTCATATCGGCAAATTTCGCATTTATACGCATCCATTTCGTAAATACGAAAATTACGTATCCCTAGATATATGTAACTACCGTTATTCTTGTATATTTGATTACATAGCAGTCGAAAGTCCAAAAGGGCAATTTTGTTACGCTATGAGGCGTCACACATTTTCATTTTCTTTACTTTAAAACTAACTAGTTGGTACCCGTCAAAACATAACGGCTAGATAGTAAATAAATGTACTAATACACAAATTATACTCAGCACATCATTGCCAAAATCATAATAATGCGCAGAAACAAATTAATGTGTTTAACCGGCCTCGTGCATAGTGAGTATCTAAAGCCAGATTTAAAAATGTCACTGAGCATGCGCAGAAAACAAATTTTTAATTGTAAATTATCGTTCATTAAACAGCGCGAAATAAACAATTTCCATCAGGTTTAATCTTATATTTCACAAACATAATTATCATAAAAAATAAAAATGGCAGAGAGTGATCTAGAGAGACTCCTCGGCATTGAAACATGTCACTGAGCATGCGCAGAAACAGTGAGTTTTTAAAGCCAGATTGGAACATGCCACTGAGCACGCGCAGAAATCAAATTTCAATTGTAAATTATCGCTCATTAATAAAAATTGCAGTTACAAAAACCAAATTTGACAAATCTACAGATTACAATCTTTCGTTTAAGACCAAAATGAAGACAGTTGATGCAGTAGTTTTCTCTCACGGACTGCCGAAAAAGTCGGCTTAGAAACTTAAATGTGTAGCGAACCTAACTAGTAGGGGGCTTAAACCGAGATTTCTAGTTTCCCGCCAGTTGTGACATACAGAAGCCATTCCATGATCGTCCTCACGTCATAAACCTTTGTGTATCTGAATCCCTCTGTCTACATTTCTTTCTTCCAGTCTGTGCAACCACGTTTTTTTCCCCTCCTTTGTCGTAAGCTCCTGTGCATAACAAATTCTTATCGTAGTTGAATTGAGAAATAAATTTTACTTATGAGCTGATAAAAGGAAATAACGTGACATATGTGCAGCATATAGGCTGCATGTATTATCAGCGTAGTGTTCAATTTAAATACCATGTTGAAGAGAAAGGAATGTCTTTTAACATCAACTTTTTGTAATGTTTATTGGGTCTTAGAGGAAAAAAAAAAATGCCCCCTTGTAAAACAAGCACATTGATTTCCGTTAAGGGGATGGTGGACATTACAAAGCGATTTTTGAAATTTTTACCTCAGAAATATGAAATTTTCATATATATTCATTAAAGTATAAGTACAGTGATTTCCGCTTATAAGAATCACGTTTGTTATTACTGTTTTTGATTCTTATAAGCGGTTGATTCTTATAGCCGAAATTTAGGTTTTTGGACAGGCACACACACACCTATATATACATATATGAGATAATTTACCATAAAATACTCTTTAATTTACGTTATCTTTTATTAAAATTATTTTTTATAATTTTAAAAAGAAATATTAATTTCTAGACTTATAAGCTGATACACATAATTATAGTAAGGGAAGAAAAGAATCCAATATTTGTTATAACATACCTGCTTAACAGTTTTAACATTTCAACTACAGGAAGGGAACAATTAAAAGTTTTCTATGGTAGTCTGGTGTAATGGAGTTTTCATGAGGCTGCTTATACCTCTTTCAATACCAATAGTCTCAGACGAAGATTCACCTTCTAGCTTACGTTTTACGGTTTGATAACGTGCTGAATCTACTAATGTTACGTTTTTCTAAGTCATAGTGGACACTTCGCCGAAGATTTATGTGTTTCAGCGTCCAGGAAGCCGCAACCAGGATGTGGGAGGTGGGAAAAAAGAGTCCCAGTCTTTGTTTGCCGGTGGAGAAAAGTGAAATCGGACCCGGACGGGTAAAAATGCCCACTGGTCAAGCTAATAGGACAGTGATGTGCTATAGCGTTTAAGGGGAAACTATTATGTTATGTCTAACAAAGAACGGAACGCATTTTACAACTGTATTCCATCCCAACTTATCACCCTTTCTTTGAAAAAAATTAATAAAAAGAACTTCGTGCCTTTTGAGGGTTTAAGTTGCTTTTTTGGAAAAATGAAAGGAAAGCGAAGAGTGTAAGCTGATTCTTAAAACCGGTGGATTGATTCTTTAAAGCGAAAATTTTAACATGGAAATAATACATTTGTTTTTGTTTTTGCGATATTGATTCTTATAAACGGTTGATTCTTATAACCACTGATCACTATAAGCGGTGGTCACTGTATATCAAACACCTTATAAAATTTTATAAATATTTTAATTTTTTTTTATATTTTAAAAATTGAAATTTTTATTATTTTTCTAAAAATGCTCCTTGCGATCCAATTTTAACTTCCCCCCTTAATTACTATGTTTTTATTAACTTGCTCTCTTGTTTGTTTGTGTGTGTGTTGGTCCAATACAAATCTTGCAATCGGTTTTTAACTAACTTCCCGACTAGCTAGACATTTGAAACTTTTAGAATAGCTCAGAACACGATGACAATGCATTATTTTAATACTTTTAGCCATCTTTAAGCAGGATTGAATTCATTTTCAGTTAATTTTGTTATGTAGACTGCTGCAGCCATCTATCGGCCGGGACGGAAACGAAAAGTTAAATGCAAGTTAACTTCCAATTAACTTCATTTTCTTTCAAGTTGATGGGATAATTCATCAAAAAAATTTTAAAAAAGTATTTATTAATACATAGCATTGTGAAGTTTATATGATTCAACAGAAAATTTAAAAACATGGTATATAAAAAATTCTTTTTATCTTGTAATTATTTTGCATTTATATTGCTTATAAATACATTTTGAACTGAATTATGTATTACTTTGTGCTTTCGTTGAACAGTTAATAATTAGGAAATATTTTTATGTTTATACTGTGAATTTTCGTGAAATTTTTGTACTTTTCTACACTTAAGTTAAACTTTAGTAATCTTAATGATGTTGAAACCTGAAATGGATACATAACATTATTTTGATGTATAAGAGGAGACTTTATTATGAATTTTATAAAATTTCGTCAAAAATTGTGGCGCAAGAAGCATTTTAAAGACTTGCAAATCTGGAAATGACTCATTTTGATAAAAACCATTTATAAGATATTTTTTTCACCTGCCTTTAATATTTACTTTTCTTAAGCCTTTAAGTTTTCATTTTACTTTTCATTACATATTTTAAATGCATTTTATTCCAATATTTACATATTTTTTAAATATTAATACACCCCCCATAAATATTCCAATTTTTGTTCGATTTTTGGTAATTTGAAAGTCCACTATCCCCTTAAAATTATTTTAACTATTACTGTAGAGTAATCTTCTATTTTAATACCAATAAAGGTTTAAGACTTTAAAAAAAACTATTTATACAGAATAGTTAATTCATACTTGCAAGGAGTCACTCCTTTTTTTATAGCATCTGAATAGATAAATTCGCACTTATTTTATACATGTGAAATTTGAATTGAAAAAGCGATTTACGTATATAATCGTTTAACTTTTCCCTTACGGGGTGAAATAGCATGTATCTCAAGAATACGGTCCCAAGAATGAATATATATATATATATATATATGTATATATATATATATATATATATATATATATATATATATATATATATATATATATATGTATATATATATGTATATATATATGTATATATATGTATATATATATGTATATATATATGTATATATATATATATATATATATATATATATATATATGTATATATGTATATATATATATATATATATATATATATAAATAAGAATAAGATGAAAGAGAAAACCAGTAATAGCTCTAAAGCTACATGAAGCCAGGAACATCCAACATGTAAAGATAAGTATGAATACGGTTTTTGACAGCATTTCTTCATCAGCGGTGTCAATACTGTCTAAAAACCAATGGATTGTTTCTGATGAGTATGATCTATTAAATAAACACACTCAGACACCGTACAATCCATTATTAACAGAAGTATTGAATAATAAATGAATTTGTATTAAAGTACTTAACAAAGTAAAGAACACCAAACCTGGCGCCAGCCAGAGTGGAAGTTAAGAACTTGTAACCGCAAGATGACTGACGTCATAACTTGCAACCATTGAGGTAGTGGATACTCATTTACAGACTTACATAGGTAACTTATTATAAGACTATTATTCCATTATTTATTTAGTTTTATTATTGTTACTACTATTAGTTAATTATTTTTATTATTCTTATGTTTTTATTTTTGTTTTTAGTAGTTATTATTTTTATTTTAACCTATTTATGTTTAACTTATTAATGCAACAGAACAAACTATTCATTAAAACAAAAACAACCAATTATGTTTTTGGATAGACTAACTGGGTAATTATTACTAGTTAGCACAGCTTTCAAGTCTATAATATGCTTAATCCTATTGTCTTTAGAACATAGCCTATTTATACGAACTAACTGATTTACAATAATGTTATTAAAAACAGATTTATGTAAACAGGTTAGATAATTTTGAAATTTAACAATATTAAAATTATATTCAGATCTTTTGTCGTATAAGTCATAAGTTAATTTATTGTTAGTACTTAATTTAATATTGATATCTAGAAAGTTTACATTAATATTATCATGGCTACTTTTAATTAGTTCCAAATTTGGAGGGTAAAAATTTAAGTCTATAGGGTTATTACTTTTATTTATTACTATTATATCATCTATATATCTAAATATATTGTAATTGCTATTTTCTATATTATTAATTTCAAAATAATATAAGTATAAATTAGCTAGCATACTTGAAGCATTACCACCTTGTGGTACACCTTTGGACTGTAAGTATATACTATTATTATGAACTATGTAATTATGTTTAGTTACTAATTCTAGGAGCCTATTGAAACGAGTTAGTTTAATTTCGTTGTTTAAGTATTGAATATTATTTTGTACTAACATTATGATTATTCTATTTAAATCAATTATATCAATATTATTAAATAGATCTTTAAAATCATAAGTTACAATATATTTACAGTTATCTAATGTTTGTAGTTTTCTAATTAGACTATAGCTATTATCAATTATACCACAAACACCTGATGTTATATTTTTATAGATTAATTTAAGGTATTTTAATAATAATTTACTTGCTTTTGTAGCATAAGTATTATGACCACAGGTTACTGCTCTAAAAGCAATAGGTGTTTTATGAAATTTTGGAACTAAAGTTATATAAGGAAAATGATAAATGTTAGATGAAATACCTAGCAGTTTATATTTAGCTATGATTTTCTTAATAATAATATTAGTAGTTTCATTTAATGGCTGAAAAAGATCACTATTTTCTAACTGTTTTTTTAAACATATGGCAAAATATTTTTTACAAATTATAGCATAGTTGTTGGCTGCTTTATCTACATAAGTGACTATAAAGTCATCTTGTAATTTTGTAATAGCAGCTTTAAAGTGTTTATAAGGATTATTAATGTTATTACTATTATTGGGTAATTTAGCTTGTACTAGTTTTAGTAAATTTATTTTCCAAGGGTTGAAAGCTTCAGTAGGTACAGAATAATTAATTGCCATTTTGTAAATAAATTTATCTAAATCAGCATTTAAGAAACTAATGATTTTCTTATTATTATTAGTACTAGGTATTCTAAACTTAGTTCCTAAATTCATCAAATCTCGCAGTGCATCATCTTCCACAATATCCATATTGCCTGTTATTACATGACCATGTGTCGTATCTAAATAACTATTGTAAATGGGCAGATGACAAACACAAGTTAAATTTAATGACTCAGAAAAATTTTTTGAAACCTGATTATAGTTAAATATACGTCTACCCATAGGCAGAGTATATTTAAAGGCACGTTTTATTTTGATTTCTTTTATAGGAAACATATCATGAAGTTTATCAAATATACTATTGAAGTTAATATAATTAAGTTTAAGGTTAGTAAAATTTAGTACACAAAATGTGTTATTATCTGAATTTTGTTTTTTATATAAGTTTATTTTTAAATGTTTTGCCCGTGTTAGTATTAAATCATATACCAGATGCTGATAATGATAATTCTTTAGTTTCGTATTTAAAAATAGTTGATAAAGCTTAATAATATGTTTTTTAACGATAGAAAAAATCCAAGCTTTTAATATTTTATATTTATAATCAATTATAAACCTTTCCTGAAAACTTAATAAGGCAGTTTTATATATGTTACTATCAAAAGTCTTACTTTTATTATAACTTTTACCTCTTTTAGTTCTTTTTGAGGACTGTGTGTCTTCAATTAGATTAGGGTAAATAGGTTGAGCTGACACTTCAGTAAAATTAAATTTAACTATATTTTTTTGTTTAAACATTTGATTAAGGCCATATGGAAAGAGAGTTTTATGTTTTTGCATATAAATATTTTCATAATATAACCTTTCAGAGGGTGATTTAATTATATCTAGTATGGAGATTACAATATTTTCAAAATTATGTTTTTTGAAGTGATCAAATTCAATGTTAAGCGGATGACTATTCAGCGTATTATATTTTTTTATATTAGAACGGTGTAAATTTATTCTAATATGTAGAGGATTAGAAGTTTGTCCTATATATTCCATATGGCAACAATTACAAGTTAGTTTGTATATACAATTATAAGTTTTACAGAAATTTTGTTTTTTTGAATTTACTTGTATTTGTGAATTATCTGCAAGGGGACAAGTTTTACATAGCTTATTAGTGCATTTATCAAAAACCAACGCCTTTTGCCTGACATTATAACATGGAGAGGGCACAGAGAAAGAGGATGAAGTTGATTGGTAACTGTATGACGATCCATTGATACCCCAATAAGTATCAATGTACCGAGCATTGACATCATTAGAATGATATGCCAAATTGCCAGTCGCTAGATATGTTTTATTATAACTCATATTAAGAAAGTATAGGTTCAATTGAACCTACATATTAGCTTAGTAAAAAGCTTAAGAGAATAGAACAATTTATTTAACAACTAAAACTAAACAATAGTAGTATATTTTGATTAATATTATTTTAAACACTAATAATGTTATTAACTATTCTTAGAAAGTTAATTTTTAACATGCTTAAAATAATTAATGATTTTACCTATTTACAGTACACAAATAATATTAACAATTCAATAAAATGTTATGATGATTTACATAAGTAAAATAATAATTAAAAATGAATCAATAGAAGATAAAGTGGAAAAATTAATCTCGATTAAATGTTAAACTCATAAACATATCTATAAATTAATATGTAGTTATTCATGAGTAAAATATACATTATCAACCAATAAACAAATCAATAAGATGTCTAATAAACATATATATATATATATGTATATATATATATATATATATATATGTATATATGTATATATATATATATATATATATATATATATATATATATATATATATATGTATATATATATATATATATATATATATATATATATATATATATATATATATATATATATATATATATACATGCATGCATATGTATGCATATACTGGAATCTCGATCTATCGTTTTACGATAAATGAGCGAATAAGATAGATGTGAGAACATAACAGAGTAATATGATCGTTGGGACTGGATGAAATAAACGTAACATACGGGGAAACGATGATTCGGGAAACGATCGATCGAGATTCCCCTGTGTGTGTGTGTGTGTATATATATATATATATATATATATATAATGTTCCAAAGAGAGAATAGAAAAACGGGCCCCGTAAGCTAAAGGTTAAAAAAAAAGTTGCAATATAACTACACCATAAGAAGTAACGAGGCCTGTAATTTATCTATGATGCCCGGTATAAAGGGCTTAAGTCAAAAACAGTGATTTTTAGATACTTTTTAATATTAATAAAAATAATAGACGTATGAAAGGCTTAGGTCTATACATTTTGTATATAATATTACATTCCATGTTTCCTAATCAAATTTTGATTCCAGTTAAAGGATTTTTTTTTTTTTATCAATACTAACAAGTATCTAAAAATCACTGTTTTTGACTTAATACCCTTTATATACCGGGCATCATAGATTTATGCTCGCAACAAGTTAGTCGAAGCTATGATGTCTTTGTTGAGCTCGCTCCAAGTTTCGCGCCTTCTCGCTTTTCGTAAAATTTTGGTTTTGCCTGAATAAGGAATCCAATATTGTTCTAACGTTAAAAGAAAAAAGAAAAGAAAAGGCTTTGAAAATGACGCTTTTGTCTCCGGTTGTTCTGAAGTTTACAGCAGTTATGTTTCAAAAATCTCAGTACTAGTCACGTGACTTTTCCCGTCCTCGCCAACTTCATTGTTTCTCGCATGTTGTGTATAGCTTTAGAGTGCTGCATGTTTTTTTCAATATTTTTCGATTCTTCAGTTCACGGGAAACTTTTTTAATTTGACAGCTGCGTGGTGTTGTCATGCTTCAGTTTGCGTCCTTCGTAGTTTTCAATTGTTTCAGCTGTTTGCTTTTTTTTATTATTATTATTATTTTAATTGCATCATTTAAAAAAAATGTAAATAATCTCATTCCTTTCCTTCTGTACTCCGTCCATACTCTGTGATATGAATTATTTCTTCTCTACTTTGTATTTTATCTACATTTTCATATTGCCTTTACTGAAAAATATTGGCTTGGGTCCATGTAGCGTCAGGGGGGGGGACTTAACTTGAAATAAATTAACATGTTAATAACAGTTCAGTTAAATCAGAAAATTGTAGAAAACTTTTAAGAAAGTTGGTTTTTTTTTTTCCCCGCCTTTTCAAACTGTGAAACGGATGATTCCGATTATGCCTTTAGCCTGAACGCAGTTTTTAACAATGATATGATCCGTAACAAAAATTCGATGCTATATTTTTTTTCTCATTTAATTTATATTATATTTATTTTTCTCATTGTATAACACTACATTGTATAACACTTTCTCATTGTATAACACTACTCAAACATCGATTTTATTGCTATTCAATTTCAAAAAAGCATAATATTTCATATGTTAAGGTTGTCCGGTAGTCAATGCACTGAGGAAGGCCCTAACTGAATTCAATTCGTGCCCCTCCCCCCCCCCAAAAAAAAAAATATAATAATAATAATAATAAAGTTAGAAGCACGCTACGCCTACGGTTGGGTCTGCTATGAATTCCATTCTCACACTGTTTGAACGTACCGTTAATTGCAGATAGTACAGAAAATTCGAAAAAGTTCACCCGGATCGTTTTCATCATTCTAAAATAATTATCTGCCTTTCAGTTCCTTTATCTTCCGAAGTTCTGATAATTTCCCCCGTGTTCATTCAAAATTATCTTGGAGAGTACGAAAAGAAAAGAAGAAAAAAAAGGAAGTTATCGTTTCAATCGACCTGCAGTATCGCAGTGTTTATATGACTAAGAAGGTTAAAAAAAAACTGGCAATCGTATGTATCGTGGAGGGCTTTCTGGGCAGGAAGTAACATTGCACGCTAATAATATTCCAATCGAAAGCAATAAATATTAATTAAATAGCGTCTTGTGAGCGTAAGTGAAAATCAAAAGTAAATAAATAATGTCTACCACGCATTGTATTTATAGCAATTATTTTATCTAGTATGTGACGCCCACATCGTATGATTTAAAGGTTGGAAACCGCGGTGCTAAGGTAACGACTATTCTTATTCGAAAGTTTACACTATTGTGTTCGTTCCTAACAAGAGTTGCGGTTTAACGAATATGGCAAATTCGCTAGTTTACAATTATGTTCAGGGCCCGATTTAGAAAATTCTTGACTATAGGCACAACTCGGGATGGGGGCCCCCTAACACTGATGTGGGCATAAAATTTCCAAATTTAACACAAAATAAAATAATCATGAATCATTGTGAAAGTACCATTTTACCAAGAATTGGCTATTTGAAGCATAAGAAGCCTAGAACATTATCAAATAACAAAGAGCAATACAACATATTAACTTCATCATTAAAACACCAATACAATACAACCAGAAAACCTTATTAATCCCTTATATAGTACACTATAATATACGATGAACTATACATGTAATTATACATATGATGAACCAATCAATCAAATTTGAAAGGATGTATAAAAAATTGCTATTAAAAAAGGTAAAATAATAAAAAAAAATTTAATTGGGAAATTTTTTCTCTTTTTTTTTCCTTTTAAAATTAAAATTTTTGGGGGCTCCTAGGCCCGGGCCTACTGGGCCTAATGGAAAATCAGGGCCTAATTATGTTTAAACACGTTTTCTTAATATTAGGTCATTTCAAACTGTCAAATACCCACTCCCTAATTTTTTATCCATTGGATATTGCTTTACTTGAAAACTACCTTTATTATGACCTGAACGAGTCTCGGGCAAATTCTCCCGTTTTTATCATTTAAACTGTGAATCTCACACCTCCAGAAAGAAAACAGATCCAGATTTCAGAAAATAAAAATGTCGTACTTTATTCCAAAATTTCAGTCTATGCCCGTGACTTGCGTATACAGTGGAGTCCCGATAATCCGAACTTCGGTAATCCAAAAGTCCGTTTAATCCGACATCAAAAGTCAAAAAGAACTAAGGTTACAATAAAACAATTATGATACTAAGTAATATAAAGTATATTTCTGAAAATTAGAAGAAAATTCAAAGTTAGACAATGTACTGAACTAATTATTACGGAACTACATTGGTTTAAAAAAAAATCTGTTAATTTTTTTTGTCTAACAGAAGAATACTTCTCCCTTGAAGCCAAATTGCGCGAACGCGACAGAAAAATGATGTCCGCTGGTGTCGCGGCGGAGTGTTGCTCTGAGTAACGTATCGCTACATCAAATGTAGCCGCGGCGTCTGAGTGGGATACCCTCTGTTCGCTGTCACCGTCTGCGTCACCTTCACTCTCGTCTGAGACGTTGACAGGTTCTTTCAAAACCATTTCAATAATCTGCTGATCGTCTGAAATCCAACTGTCGAGCACTGTGATGTATTGTTAGAACAACTTACACTCTACTGTACTGTACTAGGCAGCTCTCTTATCACCCATTTCGTCCCGAGATTTGGTTATGTTTAGACAGACCTTATAAAATTAACTGTGTAATCAGACGTAATACGAGGGTTGGGGCATAAGTCATGGCAACCATTTTTTTTCTTGTAGATATGTGAACGGATCACAAACGTATATGTGTCGTGTGGAAGTTCTGCAGGCATAGTGTGTATGCAGAACAACAGATGGCTCTGTGATAGCTGGTAGTAGCGCAGCGAGGGCTCTGAAATCAGTCAGTTGGTGAGTGTCGTGCGAGATGGAGGTAACCCGTGTTGAGCAGCGCGCTTACATCAAAATAGCCATTCTCCGAGGGAGAAATGCGATGGAATGTCACAGTGAATTAGTAGGAGCCCTTGGGAATAATGCCCTACCATATCGTACAGTAGCACTACATTGAGGGTCTTTAGGCCCAGGTTTGTCATGTCAACTTTATGTGTACTGTGTTATCATTCTTTTGCACGGTGAAGGCCATATTGCCCTGTATACTACCGTAATAAATTAGTGTGTTACGATATTTCAGTGCTATTCATTGTCCACACATGTAGTTAAGACCTTGTCCTTTCGTCTGTATATGTCACATTTTCCAACCGGACTGGTATCTTCAAGAAAAAAAAATAGTTGCCATGACTTTTGCCCCAACCCTCGTATTTATGTAATCACATGTTATTATGTAATTTAAGTTTACTTTATGAGCGATTTCGCTTAATCCAAAAAGGGTCTGGTCAAAATCATTTCGGATTATTGGGACTCTACTGTATATTTAAATAAAATTGCCGGTCAAAAATGTGTTTACACAGAGCTGATCAAATCGTTAAGTAAGGCTGCCTTAAGTAAATTTTTAAAATAAAGCTAAGTTTCTCAAAATTTTAGGCTTTTAGAGAGAGAAACAGAGTATTAAAAAAAAAAAGCATTCTTTTTTATCTGTCGATGTACAAAAGATTTTTTTTCTTCTTCTTCAAATATAATTTACTCTAGAAACGTTGTTTCACGTTAAATCATTCACTTCTCTCTCACTTTCTCGCTTTCTATTCCTATTTGGTTATTCATCAGTATGCATCACGGTACAAAAACGCAACCTTGATGAAACACGAATGAAAAACCCGTGTTATTGTTTAAAAGAATGTTTTCTCATTAACGTTTTGTTGAGCAGTCGGTGAAACGCTTATGCCTCTCTTCGCCGTATAATTATTTTTCGAAGACATCGTTTACTTAAATGATAATCGTCTGCCTCTTGTTTCGGGAACCTTCGAATTGTGTGTGCGTGTGAGCATGGGGTGGAGAGGGGATTTTCTTTCCAAATGGCAATTTTATTCATTTGCCATTACATAACGATGTTGCTGTTCGGAATATATTAACAGGCTCGTTTTTCCGTGCTGAAAAAAAAAATTGCTGATATTTATAGCAGAACTCCTGCTCGTGGATTCATTCCTGATTTTATATTTTTACCATGTTTTTATTATCTCGCTTTCTTGTTTGTTTGTGTGTGTGTTTGTCCAGTACAAATCTTGCAATCGATTTTTAACTAACTTCCCGACTAGCTAGACATTTTAAGCTTTTAGAATAGCCCAGAACACGATGACAATGCATTATTTTAATACTTTTAGCCACCTTTAAGTAGATTTGAATTCTTTTTCAGTTAATTTTGTTTCGTAGACTGGTGCAGCCATCTATCGACCGGGACGGGAACGAAAAGTTAAACTCAAATTAACTTCCAATTAACTTCATTTTCATTCAAGTTGATGGGATAATTCATCAAAAAAAATTTTTTTAAAGTATTTATTAATACATAGAATTGTCAAGTTTATA
Organism: Dolomedes plantarius; assembly: GCA_907164885.2. NCBI lineage: Eukaryota > Metazoa > Arthropoda > Arachnida > Araneae > Dolomedidae > Dolomedes > Dolomedes plantarius. Next base: position 63,203,587 of record OU015490.1, read on the forward strand.
TGATTCAACAGAAAATTTATAAACATGGTATATAAAAAGTTCTTTTTATCTTGTAATTATTTAGAATGTTGATGGATGTTTTTAATAGTTTATATAGTTGTCGTTTGCTAGTGCAGGGTGCTTGTGAATTAGGACATTCGCAATTAACCCGCGACTGTTGCTTTCAGTGGGGGCACCGTATAAGTAAACCAACAGCCCCCTCTGCTCAATTTTGACCGAGCACCCTCCACCCCCCTTCCAGCCAGAAGTGACATCAGGGGGGCGCGCACCTTCTCCGACCCTCTCTGACATCATAGAAGGACTTTCCGGTCTACGTGCCCCTATCCGGCCTAGATGCGAAGATATTAACTGGTGTTCGTCGGGATTCGAACGAGAACTCTCAGTCCCGAGCCCAACGCGCTATCACTTGGCTACCTCAGGCCCTATTAATAGTTTCTCTGCTCGAGGAAATACAAAATATTAGACAGCTAATGTACGGATATTCTACATACGTGCTTTAGTTTCTTTTATGTTTACTACGTGAAGCAATTTATTTTCAAAAGAGTTTTTCGGAAAAATTGTGCGAAATTTCGAAGAAGTGGGAAGCCTCACGTCAACGGGCACGGTGCAACTTAGTGGTTAGCTTGTCAGGATTTGGCACTGAGGATCCTGGGTTCGAGTCCCGACAAACATCACTGAATGCTCTCATGTCTACGCCGGGTATGGGTATGTTGAATCAGTAGATCAGAGATTCCCTTCGTATGGTTTGCACCGGTGGGAAGAGGGTACGAATCCCCCAGTTGTCGGCCGTGAGAGTGATCAGTTTAAATTGTAGTGGCACACGATTCACCGGAAGAGATTCGACCCCGAAAGGCCCTAGGTGTTATTTTCGGGCACTGTCTGGTGCATTGGAAGCATTAGCATCATCACAGTCCTCGTAAGTAATGTTTTCCTTTTAGCAAAAAGATAGCCTCTTGATAACCACAATTGAATGAAGGTTGGCGGCAATTGTTTCGAACTAATGAATAGATCATCATCAGGCCGAGGAAAATTGGTGCGGTTGTCGCAATGAGCAATCCACAAATGCGAGGATCATTGAGTTTTTCGTAGCGGCAATCACATCCTCGGCCAGACGATGATCTATCTATTCATTAGATCGGAACAATAAATTGTCGCCAACCTCTTTATTTGATCGTGGTTATCACTCGTTTCCGCAAGTTTCCTGTATATAAGTGATTGTTTTTGTTATTTGTTACCGTCAGTAGAGGCTGCTTTATAACTTGTGTGATTAATACTGCCGAGAAATACTTAATCGCAATCTATATCAGCGTGAAGAATACCGGCAGATCAATGGCGGCTCCAAGGGGGGGGGGGGCAATAGGGGCAACTCCCCCCCCCCAAAAAAAAAGCCCGGCGTAGTTTTTCTTTTCATAGCCTAAAATTATATAATCGTAGACCTAATACTATATGAGTTGACATTTAAAATGATACGATGTTTATGTCTTATATATATATATATATATATATATATATATATATATATATATATATATATATATATATATATATATATATATATATATATATCCGCAACGACACCGGATCGCTCGTGTGCACCGAGCCTTATATTCTGCAATATGAGCCGAAATTATGAATGCTGTGTAAGAGCTATGTATGAGGAACATTGACAAATTTCTTAAATTTTTTCACCATTTGTATAAAACAATCATAGATTAAATTTATTCCACCCCATTTTGGATGCAAAATTTTCATAGTAAATATACCTCCAGATTATGTTGGTGGATCTCGTGTAGACGTGAATATCCTTGGCGAAAATTCCGTGGTTGTTCCCCCACAGAAAGCAACAGCCCCTAGTTTACACCCTCCGCTATCCATTTGTTCGTCTCATTCCTCACCGGCTCCACTGCTTTTATGAATGCATCCCCTCCGCACACATTCTTTGACCTCCCTCTTGCACGTGAATAGCTTCCTTGTTATGCTTTTCATTCCAGAGTCACGTGACCTCCGAAGGAAGATTTTTCAGTTTTCCCCCCGTTTTTAAACTCGCTCAAGGGAATGCAGCTTCTTCCCCTCACCTGGAAGATAGAGAGAAGCACACACACACAAAAAATGTCGTCTGTGACAGCGATGTCTGTCTGAAAAACGTTATTTTCTTTCCCCCAAACTTCTTTAGAATTTGTTTTGAGGTCTAAATGTATGAAAGGCTTCTGAGAAATTGGAAAAAGAAATTAAAAAAATGGGGGTCATTGACAGGTGATCTTGATTTCTGATTGTTTGGCTATTATAATGCACCAATGCTAGAAATGCCATGTATTGGTCATCACTTTTAAATGAGATCCATATGTATTGTTGACAATTGAATCGCATTATTTTATTTATTTATTTATTTTTTTGGGGGTGGGGTGAAATGACAATACATTCGGTTTTGTTTTCAAGATATGCTAATTTTGGTCGTAGCGATATTCAGCTTTGTAACTCTTCTGTTATTAATATATTATGGCTAATTTATAAGATTTTAGTTACATATCACTGAATGAGACGCCAGAAAAAAAATTTCTTTTTTGGTGATAAATTAATAAATTTTCCTCTTGTAATAAGTAACCGGGACTCATTTTTTTCCAGACATGAAAGCTGTTTAGTAAGTCTTTCAATTCTTCCAATGCACCAGAGAGGGCCCGGCATAGCAACTAAGACCTTCAGGGGTTGAATGCCGGTGAATAGGGTGCCACCACAATTTAGACAGAACACTCTCAGGGGCGACATACCCTCTTACCACCACCTACAAACCCCAGGGAGGCCTAAAAATTTAATGTGCCCATACCCAACGTAGATACGAGAGCACTAAGTCGGACTCGAACCGAGCACCCCTAGCATCGAATACCAACGCGCTAGCCACTAGGCAGCTCCGGCCCCAAAGCTTTAGTAAGATTCATGAGGTTAAAGACTGGTGATGCTTACCGCAACAACTATAAATTTCAGAACACGTTCTTGACCTGAAAAAGTAAGAGTCAAATTGACTCCCTTCTCTAAAACTTTCAATTGTCAAATTTTAGAAAACGCGAGTCGCCTTTACAAAAGAGCGCTGATTTACGTGGCAAATGCGAGCTAAGCGAGGCTCTGGATGATAATAATAATTCTATTTCACAACTAAACTGAAGGCCCATGATCTTGATATTGGCTAATCTATACAATTTGGTTTGGTTTGAAGCGCTACGGTCAACTTTTTGCTACACGAGGGCTAATTAGACCGGGACCTACAGTTTAAAGCCGTTTCCGGACGGCTACAAACATCCATGCCAACAGTGGGACTCGAACCCACATGATCTGAACCGAATACCAGCTCCCTAGCCATTCGACTATCCCCTCCTATACAATTTGGAACAAATAGTTTCGTTTTTCCAATCTTCGACAGCGGTTACTACATTGCCAAGTAGACTTCGGGTAGCCTAGTGTTAGCGCGTCGGCTTTCAGTGCTGAGGGTGCTCGGATCGAATCCCGAAAAACTCCGTTAAATACCTCCGTGTCTAGGCCGGATATGGCCACGTTAAATCCGTAAACCGGAAAGTCATTCTTTGAAGTCTGCGAGGTTGAGAGATGGTACGATCCCCCCAGATGTCACCCATGGGGGTGCTCGGGCAAAATTGAGGTGGCACCTGGCTATAATCTACCCATGTGGTGCCATTACAAAAGTGGATCCGTACCCCTCTGCCTGATAACCTATATGGACCTGTTCTGGAAATTGTTTTTTCTCTATTAGTAAATGAAGACGTACGTTGGCGAACCCCTCTGCGAGGGTAGAGCAATAGGAAAACGTGTTACATATTTTAAGATGTTATGAATCCGCTTTGATATGATTAAAATTCTGTGCATTTGTGCAATGTCATAATTTTATTTTGTTCGACTCGCAAACTTCAATTTTTAAAACGTACCCACTCGCTTTCAGTGGAATGTGATCAGCGCGACGCATTTCGACGGCGATAAAAAAAAAAAAAATGTTGTAACGAGAGGTGAAATTTAAATCTCCTTTAAAGTGTATGCATATATATATAGACCTCGAGACCTCGATAAATGACTGCTTAGTAAGATATAGGTCTGGATCGATTGCAGACGTATGATAAAAGCTTTTAAGAACCGTAAAATGTAATTTTATGTCTTTACAGAGGTTTATCATCAGATTAGTGATTACTCAACTCTGAGATTGTAAGGCGGGTTGCCGGTGGAACATCTTTAGATAATCAGAACGTTCAAATTTAAAATGTAAACAAACCGTTTGAGAAATTAAATTTCTATTTTCGTTCTTAAAATGAGAAGATATTGCATAGTTGTTTCATTTGTACGTGTGGCTATTGCACTAAAAATGGTTAAAAGTTTGTTTGTTTTTAAATTTTTTTTATTTATTTCAGTTCATTATTTCGTTTTTCTATCTTAATAAGCAATTTTGTTTAAAATCGAAATTAAGTATATACTGGTGCCACCGATATCTGATTTTTCTGTCTATGCTACCTCGTTATATAGTAATGTTAAAGAACTTTGGGATTTTGAACGTCTTCAGGTTTTTCATCAGATTGGTCAATATGTTCATTCAAAGTGGTACCAAAACCCCCTTAGTGCCAGGTGATGACCGAATGGCTAGGGCGCTGGAATTCGGTTCAGATCCTGTGGGGTTCGAGTCCCGCTGTTGGCATGGATGTTTGTAGCCGTTCGGAATCGGCTTTAAACTGTAGGTCCCGGTCTAGTTAGCCCTCGTGTAGCAAAAAGTTGACCGTAGCGCTCCAAACCAAACCAAAACCCCCTTCAAAAAATGAGTACCATGTGTCTCGTTGGGGTTTTTTTGATCATTCCCATGTTATCGTTAACAACTGACAAATACGAATATCATATCGTTGACAGGATATTAGAAAAAAAAATTGTCGACAGTCCAGATGCTTTAACGATTTGTACATTTTAGAAAACTAATTCTGTGTGTGTATGTGTGAATTATTTCTAACAGAAGGCTTCTACTACGATCATGCTAAAATAAACTGCTCAGTATATTTGTGTAACGTTAAAATCTACAAATGTGTTCAACGTTTTTCCTGTTTTTGGATACGTTTTTACTGAGAAATTCTAATGTATATAAAAATTGTATTTGATTGAATATCGAGTTTATTGTTCCACTTATGCTTGGAGCAAACTGATAAGTTAATAATCCAGTTTAATCTAGAAAACTTTAAAGCCCGTTTACCTTTGCAATGTGTTCTTCAAGTAATCCTTTTTCAATCCTTGCTTAAAAAGTTAAGATGTATAAACAAGCGTATTCTAAAACTTAATTTTCAATTACTAAGAAAGCGGACGAATTTTGCCTCGTATAGGAAATTTTATTTTCATTCAATATTTAGTTTATTTTGGTCTGCTTTTTAAATAAGTAAATGCTTAATACTTTGTCATCGAAAAAGACGAACGATTATGCTGCTTTATTTTCAATATGAAATTGAATTATAAAATTGGAATGATTTTACTTTATGTTCAAAATGAAATTGAATTATAAAAATCGTATGATTTTGCTTTATGTTTAAAATGCAATTGAATTATAAAAATCAAACGATTTTGCTTTATGTTCGAAAGGAAATTGAATTATAAAAACCAAACGATTTTGCTTTATGTTCAAAAGGAAATTGAATTATGAAAACCAAACGATTTTGCATTATGTTCAAAATGAAATTGAATTATAAAAATCAAACGATTTTGCTTTATGCTCAAAATTAAATTGAATTATAAAAACCAAACGATTTTGCTTTATGTTCAAAAGGAAATTGAATTATGAAAACCAAACGATTTTGCATTATGTTCAAAATGAAATTGAATTATAAAAATCGTATGATTTTGCTTTATGTTTAAAATGCAATTGAATTATAAAAATCAAACGATTTTGCTTTATGTTCGAAAGGAAATTGAATTATAAAAACCAAACGATTTTGCTTTATGTTCAAAAGGAAATTAAATTATGAAAACCAAACGATTTTGCATTATGTTCAAAATGAAATTGAATTATAAAAATCAAACGATTTTGCTTTATGCTCAAAATTAAATTGAATTATAAAAATCCAACGAGTTTGCTTTATGTTCAAAATGGAAATCGAATTTTAAAAATGGAATGATTTTGCATCATATTAAAAATGAAATCCTGTGATGTAAAATGAATCCATCATGTTAAAAATTGATCTAAATTATAAAACTGCTGCAGCCCCGCCCCAAAAAAACTAAATTTAATTAAATTAAATCTGAATAGAATTATTTTTTATGGATTTATTTAGATGTTCGGACCAGTATCAGTATTCTAGAGATTTAATTATACAAGAAGTTCGCTCCCACGAACGTTGTCCGTAGCAACAGTTAAAGTGGCGAAGTAAAAGAAACCGCAGTTTTGACATAAGAAATTGTTCTCCGCTTACAATGGTAGTGATTCATTGCAATTGTGCTTGAATCTCGCTTGGTCGGTTACCGTTTCTGAGCTTGCAAAAAAGAAATCGTTTTGAAATTTACAACTATTTTTAAAAATTTGTCTTTACCTTATTTCCTACATTCGCTATTTTTCGAGAATTTTATTTCGGTGAAGGTTTTTAGTTGTGTCGGCAGTTGTGACCTTGGTACCTTTTAGTATGAATAAGTCTCGCGTATATTTTATTTGGCGCAGAAATTTAGGTTAAATCGGATTTTTATTAGTAAACTGTAATTCGGGAGGAATTAACACGGGAGAATTTAATCACTCTGACGTGTCGAGGTTTTGCAAGTATATATGAAGTTCATGTTACAATTCACACTTGTTTTACGAACAGTTTCGTTTTCTCGATACTGCGAGAATATGCAAGAAGAAATAATGGGGAAATGTTGCATTCGCTCTAAAATAAAAAAAAAATTACCCTTTCCCCGAAGGAGCGCGTTCCATTATCTAAGAAATAATTTTAACTGTTTGTTCTAATCACTGTAATAGTAATAATCTATATATATAAAACAGTTCCGTAACTGACTCATTCATTCACTGACTGACTGACTGACTGACTAACTGACATACAACGCACAGACCAAACCGCTGGACCTAAAGGGCTGAAATTTTGCATGGCGATTCTTCTAATAGTGTAGGGGTGCACTAAGGAAGATTTAAAAAAAATTCTTAGATTTTTTTAAATTAAATTTTTAAACTGTTTTTAAACATTTTTTACGTTCGCATTTAAAATAATACATTGAGGGTTATAAAATTTATATCACGAGAAAGATCATAAAAATTCCTTCAAAATGAAATTTTTTTTCGAATTTTTACCTCCATTTCCTGATTTTTGGTGAATTTTTAAAGATTAATTTTTAGAATTTAATTTATTAAATGCTGATCACGTGATTTCTTTTTCTGGTACTTTCAATAAATTTATCGTCACGTGCATAACAACTAAATAGACAAAAAAATATTTTTTTTATTGCTAATGCGGCAGACGATTGGACATTATTTTGTCTATAAAAATATCCCTTACGATTTTTTTATAAATATATATATTTTTTTCTACATAAATTGAATATATTGATCGTCGTATTTATTATAAAAAAATATATATATGTTTATTTTTTTCACATTAATTGCATACATTGACCATTGTATTTAATTTGAATGTACTCCGTAGCGAAGTGCAGGTTTTCAGCTAGTTTCTTATAAAATTAAATTTTACTCTTAGCTAGAGTTAGAGAGAATCGACCTTGCGCGCCGATTAGTCCCTTCGATACCCACATAAACAAAAATTGGAAGTTTTTGACCGGAATATCAGCCCTTTAACACGTGTACCCCAATAGGGATGGAGTTTTTGAGATGTGAATTAAGAGAAATAATAGAGCACTGTACAAAATATGGCTACCCCCTATACCACTGGTTTTTTAATCTGTGGTTCGCAGACTCACAGGTGGTCTGGAAGAACCCAAGAAGTGTTCTCCGAAGTCAGCAGTGATTATACTTAAAAAAAAAAAAGCCTGCATCGTTTTAAAACGACCGCGGATTTAATCTATATATATATTAAACAGTTCCGTAACTGACTGACTGACTGACAACGCACAGACCAAACCGCTGGACCTAAAGGGCTGAAATTTTGCATGGCGATTCTTCTTATAGCGTACGGGTGCACTAAGAAAGATATTTGAAAAATTCTTCTTAGATTTTTTTTAAATTAAATTTTTAAGCTGTTTTAGTAACATTTTTAAAGTTTGCATTTAAAATAATAATCTGAGGGTTATAAAATTTATATCACGAGAAAGGTCCTAAAAATTCCTTTCAAACGCAATCTTTTTCGAATCTTTACCTCCATTTTCTGATTTTTGGTGAATTTTTAAAGATTCATTTTTAGAATTTAATGTATTAAACGCTGATCACGTGATTCTTTTTCTGGTATTTTAAATTAATTTATCGTCACGTGCATAACAACGAAATAGACAAAAAAAAATTTTTTTTTCTTGCTAATGCTGCAGACGATTGGACATTATCCGAAAAAAATATTAAAATACTGTAAAAGATATGTTCCTCAGATTGTACTATATAAACTGTACTATATTCTTTAGTATGTTCTATTAGATTTAATTTGAATATTTTCTTCTACATTATTTTGTCTATAAAAAATATCCCTTACGATTTTTTTATAAATATAATTTTTTTGTTTTCTTTTACATGAATTGCATTTACATCAATTGCATACATTGATCGTTGTATTTATTATATATATATATATATATATATATATATAATATTTGGCTTTAATTGCATACATTGACCGTTGTATTTAATTTGAATGTACTCCGTAGCGAAGTGCGGGTTTTTAGCTAGTAATTTTATATGATTGGGATTTTTTTTTTCCTATTCTAAAAATTCCAGTATTTATTCTGATGTTTCTCTATAGGTTGATACTGGGCTGAGGGAATCAATAGGGCCCAGTAGCCTTTAAGCAAAGTACTGCTGACCGTCAGCTTCTTGTAAATATTGATCGTGTCTAAAAGAATTCCCAAGTTTTTCTGCTTTGTACCATTAAGTCACTTTAGGATTATATTAAGAGTGATTTTAAATCCATTTGGAAGCGATTTGTTTCACAATTTTTCAGCAATGTGAGCGATAGTTTAAAGAGGACGATGGTAATTTTTAAGAAGTCCGACAAGTTTCCACAACGTCAGAATTATAAGTTGCTTCACAGCTGTGTATTGTAAAGACTGTCGAAGCCTTAACAATGCTAAACACGGGTTATGTAACACTCTCTCTTCTTTTATTTTCTGCTGTCAAGTCTTTACAAATCCAGCTCAGTAAGTTTGGCGACATTTTTTTTCACAACACGGGCTCAGGTAAAGGTGGTCATATTCAAAACACAGCCTACACATTCATATTTAGCTGAAAATAAAATTATCAGGGATATTGGCGCTGCTCGATAGCTCCCGACTGCACCAATTTGCCATATCTACTTTAACCTGCTCTAAAACAGCCTTTTCTGTTAGTTTGTTTCTCAAATTGATCTTTAACTTGCCAGGTTTCGAAATTTAATGCAATGAAACGTTTCTCGAGAATTTGCATAAAAAATTAAACAAATATACTCGCGATTTTGGCTCATGATCTTGCGCCAAATATTGGCATGTATCTAAGAGGAGAATGTTATCAAATTTTATGACTTATTGATTAGAATATCTCTAATAAAATAAGAAACATTGGTGTAGTCAATTGCATTCAATAATTTGAATGCATTTGAAACGTTCCTCGAGAATTTGCAGGTGAAAGTAAAAAAGTATAGTCACGATTTTGGCGCATGATCTTGCGCCAAATATTGGCATGTATCTCTGAGGAGAAAGTTATCAAATTTTGCAACTTCTCGATTAGAAGGTATCCAATAAAATAAAATTTATCACAGAAACAAAAAAAGGGAAAAAATCGTTGGAAATTTGTGATGAATAAATTTCTGCTCAGATGGCGAAATGTTATAAGAAATTTACGTGACAGCAATTCTACGATTCAAGATGTCATGAAAAATCAGTAATTTGTTTTACACCAGTAAACTTGATACCAATGTTTCAGAAAATTAGTTGGCTATTACTTACAGTAGTTACAGTAAATATTGGCGAATGAGAACCCGGAATGTGAAAAACTCAATTTTGTTAAAGAAAAGTTTCTTATAACATTTTGCCATCTGAGCACAGAAATGTGATTCCAAAATATGCATTAAATTTCTTTTAACTTGGGTTGAAAGATCAGGTACTGACTGACTTAAGTAGATGTGATATCTTTTTAAACACTTCCAGAAAGCGCCAATTTTGCGATATTAGGATTATTTTTATTTATGAAAGCTATTATTTATTTTATATGTAACGAATCCTAATTTACTTTGCTATTATTATTATTATTATTATTATTTGGAGGTAGGGGTGGCAACTTGTAGGATATCTTATCTGACTAATGCGATCACTAGATCATGAATTAAGCATATCTATCGATGAACATGCTTCATCTAATTTTTATATATCATTGAATGTGAACAAAACTATAGAGTCAGAATACTTAACGCTCAAATATTTAGGTCTAATTTAATGTAGAAATTATGAAAGAAGGAAACTGCACTCTCAGGAAAATAGCAACTTCTTTATTCAGCAAATATTCCATTTAGTGACGTTAATTAGCGTACATATTTTAGGTTATGTTGCTTTACGTGCGAGATTTATGAGCCCCCAAATGCTTCATTAGCAAATTTAAAATCGGCCAATAGGAGAATAGCGACGTTACCATCAGCAGCTGTATTATTTTAGTGGGGGATAATTTGCATGCATGTTACAGGTTATGTTTCTTTGCGTGCAAAGTTTATGAGGCTCAAGAGCTGCACTGGCCAGTTTTAAAATGTTGATAGATTAAAATCATATGTAACGTAACTAAAAACGTGACGTGTCAGATACATTTGTATAATATTGCCGTTTGTGCAGATTAACATGAATTTTTTAAAAAATATATCGCATTCTGAAAAACACACATTTTAAAAAAACTTGTTGCTTTAATTGGCTCTCCCAGAAAACCCTGGATGGGGTTTTTCAGAGCCCTGTTTACCTGGTCCTACACTTCTAATCACCAAAATTTTAAAGCCATCTGTCTGTTTGTGTTTGTATATATATATATATATATACAGTGGAACCTCCATCGATCATTCCCCGAATCATCGTTTTCCCGTATGTAACGTATGTTTATTTCATCCAGTCCCGATAATACTATTTCTTTATGTTCCCGAATCCATAGTTTTCCGTCATTTATCGTTCAGTGCAATCTGTCCGTCGAAAAACGATAGATCGAGGTTCCACCATATATATATATATATATAAATTTCTCTTTCCGGCCACCCCTGAAAACGGCCACTTTTTTTCGGCCGTTTTCAGGGGTGTGAACCATGACTGGCCGCATAAGAGAAGTTTCACCGTGTATAGATAGGTTTTTATATACACACACAGTGGGACCTCGATCCATCGTTTCTAAAGGGACCTATTGCACTAAACGATAAATGCGGGAACATAACAAAGAAATATTTTCGTCGGAACTCTATGAAGTAAACGACACTTACGGTAAAACGATGATTCAGGAACGATCGATCGAGTTTGTACTGTGTGTATATATATATATATATATATATATATATATATATATATATATATATATATATATATATATATATATATATATATATATATATATATATTCAGTGGAATCTCGATCTATCGTTTTTCAAGGGACCGATTGAAATGAATGATAAATGCGGGAAAACGATAGATGCGGAAATATAACAAAGCAATATGATCGTTGGGACTGGATAACATGAACGACACATACGGAAAAACGATGGATCTGAAAACGATCGATCGAGATTTCACTGTATATATATATATATATATATATATATATATATATATATATATATATATATGTGTGTGTGTGTGTGTGTGTGTGTGTGTAAGTAATAGACTTTATTTTATTAATCTTCGTTGTGTGTATGTTGTGATGTTGTGCCCGGAAACCGTTTTGTACCTTTGCACACAATTGCAGAATTCGTATTTTAAAAAAAAAGCAGTTTACATTCCTTCTGTCTCTGCAAATATTTCTTCCTTATTCTCTCGTTCTAGAACGCCCGTGAACAGGTGATTCGGACTTCCTATTTGAGCGAACCGGTCGTTTTTCCCTTTATTTACCCATTTTAATTCCACCCTTCTCTTCCTCTCATGGTATGTTTCTCAAATTGTGCGTTAGATGAAATCCACTTGCGTTAGAGACGTTTGGATGCCAGCCCGCATTTTTTGTCTTTTTTTTTTTTGCGTGCACAAATTTTGACAAACCCCACGCGATCTCGACTCTGCTGTCGCCCAAAATAAATGCCTCGATAACCGCGGCGGAATCTTACCAGAGCGGTTATCTCACTGGCAGGGGTGGATAACGTCGATAATGTATACTGTTGACGGTGCAAGTGTTTGTTTCTTGTGTGACACTTGGGACTTTTCTACTTTTTCTACTTAATCTGAGGCTTTAAAGCAGTTAGAACAGATAAAGTCTTTTCGAGAATCATAAATACGAGTATTATGTTAGATCTCTTTATAATGATTACGTATTTATTTATTTGTGTGCATTCTGGGTTGTAGTATCGGACCTGAATCGGGCCAGAATCGGACCTGATCGGAAAAAATTTCTTTAGGTGCGCGAGAGAAGGCTTAATATTTTACTCTAAATCTTCAGTGCAGCTTTATATTTTTCAGCATTGCATTTCTTGATCAGAAGTTTGCGTTGAAAATTAATATTTGATGAGTTAAAAAAAAACGTTTGTTTGCCTTTGTTTTGTGTCATTAATTTTACAAAATAGTTTATAGAGAGGTAAATATACTCTGTAAAACCTTTTTCAATTCCTACTATTAGTTCACACTCTCCCTATATATATCTTGTTCAAATTTTCAATCGTTAATAAAATACTTTTTATTCATCCACTCAAGTTCAAATACATTTTTTTAAACTTGTAGTGGATGACACTTGATGTTAATACAGTTTTTTCAAATATTAATTTAATTATTACATTTAATTAATCGATTTTAGTTTTAGACCTAGAGCGTCTCTTGCTCTTGAATATTAATTTCCGTCTTCTTACTCTGTAAACGGTAGCACTGCGGTAGCGCGGGTTTCTCCCGTCCTGTAGGTTGCGGGATCGAATCCCTAACCTGAGAAACTTTCTCTCTTCCCCCCCCCCCCTCCTAATCTCGCACAGTAGGCAAGTTTCTGGCAGGCAATTCTTTTTTTCAATTCCTACTATTAGTTCACACTCAAATTTTTCTTTGTTGACCTAAGTACGAATTGACTTTAAAAAATTTTGTTTTTATATTACTTGTTATAACGACATTCGATGTACCGATTAATCCGGTGAAAATAATAGTAACTTCTTATAGCTTCAGAAATTTTACTTTAATGTAAAAGAATATTCACCCGAAAGATTTTATTGTTACAATCGTAACTCCTTGCATAGCGAGATGTTTACCGCGATTGAGCAGTGAAGTTTGACTGAAAGGAGAATGTCAAATGACAGTTATTTGTGTTCTGATATATATCAACGTTAGATTTCTGCGTTACATAATATGCCACAGGATTATGTAATTTTTTTTATTGTTCTTTTGATACGCTTGGTGTGTTTCGTCTGTATAGAGAAAGAAAACTAACGAAAACATGTTTCTTCCCATTAAAATAGTTTAAAGGATTATGTTTCATGTAAAAAAAAAATCTATTTTAATTTTAGCAAGTCGTACTTCTAGAATAGTTGATTTTTTTCGACTGAACATTAAACATGTATAATATACTGGCTACCTGATTGAATTAAAATAAAAATGTTAAAATGTTTGTTTTAAGAAACATCGATCTTTTTAAAGCAACGACTCTTCTATTCCACTAGTAGGTAACCCGTCATTTTGACGTCATAATGGAAAAAGTATATGAAAGTTAAAAAATATCCCGAATTATCTAAAATATTGCATTTAATCCACACCTTGTAAAAGCAAACCCTATCATTATTTTTTATTTATTTAGTTTTTCATGCGATTGGAGTAGTAGACTGCCATCCATTTTTTTACAGTTCACTACGCGATTCATTCACATTCAAGTTTGTTTACTTTCAGAATTCATCGCAAAAGTAAACAGATTTTTAAAAACTGTTAAATATACAGCTAAAAACATCCAGTATTTTTTTAGTTCTGAATGTTTTATAAAAAAATAGGCTGAACAAACGTGATTTGATGGAGAAGATATTTGTTTTTAGGTAAGAAAAAATTCTGATCCACATCTGAAATTGAAATTAAGCCTAACCGGCGGTTTGTTTACTGAGGGCTTCAATTGAAAGATGAGTACAGCCCGAAAGTGTCATACAGAGACAACGGCTATTATATATAGGATTAATTTTATGCATTCTTTAGTATTTTCAAATTTAAAGCTAATTAATACAGTGAATGTATTGTTTCTGAACTGGCTTGCAAGCAAAATCTAATCTAGATGCCGAAAGGAAATCCCGAATGGTTTAACTTCTGTAATTTTAATATTTTTACACTATTTTATTATTATATTATCACAGTATTTAAGAGTTGTATCTATTATTGTTAAGCTTTATTTGGACACCAGCAATTTTAAATTAATTTGAGCTGAAGCGTAATTTTTTTTAAATTTTTCATGAAATTAATTGTTTGGTACATAAGGACTTGGTACATTATTTGCACCTTGCAACAGGATTCATTTTATAAATTTCGCCCACCAAAGGAATTAAGGATCATTTAAAAATATTACTTGCGTTTGTTTTAAACGGAAAATGCCCCAAGATGTAAAATTTCTTGCTCTATTACGGAGCACATTTAAAAAAAAAAAAAAATTTTATCTTTGAATCCAAGTCGACAATCCTTGGACAAATTTTCTCCATAGTTAACATTGAGGTGAACGAATCCAATTGGGTTAGTACACACCAGCCTTTAAAATTAAAGACTCTTTAAGTGGTCCTTTAAAAAATATTAACTTGAAATAATTCTATTTAAAAAAAATGTGCGATGTTTGAAGCATGTAAACATTTTTTTTCTGCAAATGCACTTTTTTTTATGGATCCCCTATTAAATTATATATCCTTGAATCGGTAATTTAGTTAAAAGAATTATAATTTAATTTTTTGAAATTTGCAACGCATGTTTGTATCCCTATAGTTCTGTGGCTGAACTAGCCATCATATGAATTTTCTTATGTAGTAGAACTGCGTTTTTATCACGATGGTTGTACGTATTCTAGACCAAACAATCGTGTGAAAATGTAATGACTTTTTGTCTTAGCAATGAAATATATGTGCTTGAAATAGCCATGAAAATTTTTGCCAAGCGCTAATTAGTTCGTTCAAAGCCTTTTAGCGTGAGTAAAGCGTAAACGAATTAATGATCATTAGCTATGGCTTATTAACTAATTTCAGACAGGCAGCTTTGGGCGCTTCATCTACGGTGCTGTAGCGGATCTTCAGCGGAAGTATGCGAAATCATCGATATTCGAGGAATCGTTCGTCGACTGTTTTTATTTGCTTTAACACGACTGCGTCGAATGGGTTGTTTGCTTTGCCAAAACTCGTATTCTACGTATCGGGTTCGCTAGGATCATTCATGTGTTTGTCGGGCGCATTTCTATCGTAGAAGCGCACAAATGGACACCTCTAGATGCAACTTGAGGAACAGCATCTATGTGTAGCTCCAAGTTCTCGCGTCTGTTATAATAGACCTGTTTAGGATTTTGTGATTTCGAAACTCGGTGGTTCCGCTCTCTGAACCTTCTGTTAAAATTTTTTCTATTATTTATTTGGAAATAATTTATTATGACTATAAAATTTTTTAGAGCAAATGACTTGTATCCGAATTACCTTAAAAAAAAATTAAGATAAAGCATCGTAGGACTTCGTTTATATGATCCATGGTTATTCAAGGGTTCTAACTGCCCTTTGAAATTTCAAAATTGCTCCTAGGGGATCCCAAAAGTTCTTGCTTTCTGCCCTTAAAAGTTCCGTAATTTTGTTCTGAAGGAGTGTATTTCAACTTGAAAATTACCATACTAGGCCAGGGGTGGCGGGGAAACTCTTCTTAGCCACGTGCCTAGAAAATTTAAAAACAATATTCCTCCTGGTGCTGAGGTGCAAGCTACTTTCCAAAGAGGCAAGCACATGGTCTATCGACATTGTTGGTTTCATGTAATGGACACCGTACAGGAGAATCAACATTGCCCCTTAGTGCCATCTCAGTTTACACCAAGCACCACCAGGGGCAAAATCTGGTGAACTCTCTTCCCACCCAGATACCACAGGGAGGGACTACCCAGCTTAGACACGGAAGCATTCAGTGGTGCTCGTCGGGATTTCGGTTTCTTCTGATGTTAGACAATGTTATACAGGAAGGTACCGACCCACACTATACTAAACTAATAAAATTGAATTTTAATAAAGTATCAAATTAATCATCCCAGTTGCTGATAGGTAGTTCTCCAGTTAATAAAAAATACAATATTATTTGTCCTAGAATAATATTAATTTTTTTCCCCAGATAGCTAAACACGGGGGGGGGGGGGCGCACCCTACCAGCTATTTTACTCTAGTTTTAAACTTTTGTTGTTTGGGTCCTTTTTGCATAACAATGTCCATTTAATCCCGCGTTAGCATTCCTCGAATACCATCTGGGAAGCAACAAGTCTTTGGGACCTGTCATATCAGCCAAGAAAGCAGGATGTCAACCCGCGATTAAAGTAAGCACTGGCCGGGAAAAAAGCCCCCGAATGGCCCCTCGACTACGCCCGTTTCCGTCTTGAGTAATATGTTTACGTAAACGTCGAAGAAAGCTTCATGCACATCTAAAGCTTCTAATTCCTCTGTGCTGCTTCCTTGGATTTTGTGGTTGTGCAGGTGCAGAGGCTAGTAGGTCAGCGCATCTTTTGATTTTTTAAAATTATTATTTTTTTCGTCATTTAGGGCCGTCATCCAGGGGTACGCCCTTGTCCCCTCAGTTTAGAATGTCATGTATTTTATTTTCTCGTGTATTCCGAATTTTTCGATGAAAATTTGCTGGTTAGCGTTTCTGCATACGTGAAACACGGTTATAATGTTTGTCAATGAACATTGTTTCATGTATGGTTATAATGTTCGTCTATGAACATTGTTTCACGTATGGTTATAATGTTCGTCAATGAACATTATGTTTCCCATGGTTAAAACATTGTTTCACGTATGATTATAATGAACATTATGTTTCACGTATGGTTAGAATGCTTGTCAATGAACATTATGTTTCATGTATAGTTAGAATGCTTGTCAATGAACATTATGTTTCACGTATGGTTATAATGTTTGTCAATGAACATTATGTTTCACTTATCTATCCTAATAATAGCACAGATCTATCTCTCTATCTGGAACGCTTCCGGAGCGACCGCTTCATAAATATACCAGCCTATGGCATCCATTTTGTTTTATGAGTTAGGCTTAACAAGTTAAAAGTAAGGTTACAAAAGATTATTTGCTATCTAAACCCAAATAATTTATTAGAAACAACGTAATATAGACAAAAAGCAACTTTATTTCGATTTTTAGACTGCTGTAATAAACGGTTATGACAGTTTCAAAACAGCTCGCCACCGTTTAAAACTGTTCTCAGCATAAAAAGTAAAGAATAAAATACTCCGCTATTGCGAGAGTATTCCGTTTCTGTGTAGTAAGACATTAAAGACTCAATATTTACCTATGAAAAACACGCACACACCATAGGAATCAGTGTTTTATCACCCCTAAACATGATCAGTTTTGCATATCTGTGTTCGTATGGCTTTTAATAATAATGTTACACGTTATAATATTGATAACCTTTTTCTGTATGAGCTCCCATTGGGGATGAAATGCTGTATTGAACCATGTTTTCCCGGCGGAAACATCCATTGATCTCATTAATCATCAATTCTTAGTTTTAATTTGTCACGCCAGGTAGCACTGCATGGACTTCGCAGCTGGTCTATTTAGCTTCGATTATTAAAAAACAGTACGGCCAAGGCAGCTGTTTAGCCTGCATTCGCTTACCGTGAGCTGCCGAAGTAGAAATCTGAATTAGCTTCCTAAATTTACGATTTGAGTTTACTTTTCAGTTCTTTATCACGAAATACCTTAATGTTTTTCTTATCCCTGACGTAGCCTCTTCGCCACTTGGCACTATCTGTCGTCATGGGAACGCTCTCGGCCAAGGTATTGAAAGTCTTCGAAGCATCCAGCTAAGACAGCTGCATGTTTGCGGGCGTCGTAAGGTTTCACTGCATGCGGTACGGTTATGTTTCATCCAGTGGTGGCATCGCCAAAATTTTACTAACCATAGAAAATTATCCTTATTACCGCTGTCTTGACATTACTCTTGGTCAATCTAGCCCCAATTACTGACTGACATTGGAATCGAAATTTCCCAATTATCAGCTGGGATCACTTTCCCCTCGCCTTTTATCAGCATTGTCGTCACTAGTTGGTTATAATGGACTCCAGATATTGCCCAGGTGTTTAGATAAAGATAACAAACGACTCATTCTTCTGATAGAAAGGAGAGTTACATTTCAAACTAGCCGCTACTAATTTCCGAATGTTCCAAAGGTTCACGATGTGTCATGCCGCAAACACTTTCACATATATGTGTACATGTTTTATGTTATTTTTGAATATTTCTCCTTTTCTATGTAGAGATTAATTTCTGTTTAAAACTAGTTTCAATATCTATATATATATATATATATATATATATACAGAGGCTGTTCACACATTTTTTAGACGATGTATATTGTATTCACAAAACTAAATTACATAAAATTCTTGTGTTTTAAATGTTCTATTTGACATCCCTTATTCTGAACTATCTTTCGACACCGCAATTTCCAGGATAATAATGCCTTTTGAAGTGTCAGAAGAGGTATTCTATCCCATTCCTCCTGAACAGCTTTCCAGAGTCCTGTAAGGGTTTTGGGACGACGTTTGGATAATGCAGATTTTAAAAGTCCGAAAGCACAAAAATCCATAGGTGATACATCGGGAGATTTAGTAGGGATATCAGTGAAGGGTATGGCCTTGATACCAGTTTTTTGTTCCATTTCTTTTAGGAAATTTACAGTGGATTTTGATGTGTGACTGCTAGCTTTGTCCTGATGGAGTCTCACAGATTGATGGCACTGTGGGTAAAGCGATGGTATTTCATTCAGAAAAATTGGCGATAAAATATGTTCCTGATAGTATTTGGAGTTAATCTTGACATTTTTTTCCACTCTCTTTATTTTTAACTTGCCATTATAAGAAAAACCAGCAACAATCATGAATCCCTTAGAAAAACTTTCTTTCGATTCTTTGAACCATGTACTTAAATTTTTTTCTCCCCTTTTATGATAATAAATGGCTCTTTTTTTGTTGCAATCATTTAAATACACCCATGATTCATCTATTGTGACAATTGTTTTCCATTTTTCTTTGGATAAGTGTTTCTCATATAGAATTCTGCAGCGTGTCCTGCGTTCAGCGATATGATTTGGAAGAAGACGATGCACATTGCGATTTTTCGCTTTCTTAAGATTTAAATCAACGTTTATCATTTTGTTTACAGTGGAAACCGAGCATTTTAATGATTTTGCAACTGTCCTTTAACTAGGGGGATTTTATTTTAACATTAAACAACGTACCTTTGCAATAGTCGAAGATGTCCGTTTTTTCCTTGGATACTTGTTTGGAATTTTTGTCCCACTTGAGGCTCCAATTTGACGTTTTTTTTCCTTTCTTGTTGACGATATTACCTATCGACGCTTTAGATATCACAAAACCATGACTCTCACATCGTTTTTGGATAACGGAGTATGCATATTTCTCTTCGGAAAGAGCATAAATGTAGCCTTCGAACCACTGCTTTGTTAAAAACGCCATTTTGAATAAAAACAAAACTTTCAAGCCACAGAAGATAATTTTGACTGTTTAAAAACATAGTACAATTGCAATTATTTCTTTTGCAGCAAACGATTTTTTATTACCGCTTACCAAAATCGTCTAAAAAATGTGCGAACAGCCTCTGTATATATATATATATATATATATATATATATAATATGTAAGGAAAAACTAAGATATAGGGGGGCTTTTGTTAGGGAAAAAGGGGAATTTATAATAAAAAATTATTTACTCACGAAAGTAAGCCATAATTGAAGGGTTGTTAATGGCAAAGAATAGCAATAGGGGTCGCCACTAGACGGGTACTGTTCAGAAAAGATATATTTTTCGGCAGGAGCAAGTTACATAAGAGTTACATAAGAGAAATGTGGAGAATATTCCATGATGAATCAGCGGAAAGATTGCGCGGGATTTTAACAAAGAAAATCTAGTTAGTCGGCACAGAGATCTGATAGAGAGAAGACGTATGTCTTCAGAGAGAACCTGGGTGGAGTGGTTTGCATAATGGTTTGCATAATTATGTTGGAGCTCTCTGATAGTAACAATGAAAATAAACGAATTTAAGCGATCCCTGTCATCTCATTTAATCATTCGGTCCACGATTGTCTTCAATTAATAACGAAATGGATACGAAACATGTCATATGGATACGAAACGTGTCACACACACACACACACACACACATATATATATATATATCAAAGAATGCAATAAACTTAAAATGCTATTTGCTTCTTTGGACACAACTCTATTTAAAATCGTTTGTGAAAGTCGTCATTGTTAGTGACTTATTTATTTTCGTTTACGATCATACATGGCCCATTGTGAATCCAGTAAGGCTCTGCTGATTGACTTTTTGCTACCTAGACATTTTCTGACCCACCTTCCATTATAATTTGCATACTATGGGAGATAACTATTTAAAAACGTAATATTAACATAGCATTAAAAAAATATTATTGCTCCGTGTTTCGATGTAGAAAAGACTGATTTAAATTGATTCTGATAAGCATTTTCTCTTATCTGCATTACAAACAAGGTCAACCTCAGTATAAGATTCCTCAGTGGATAAACAGAGCTAGTCACAGCCGCTCTCAGTTCTGAAACAAGACTGTTTTACGGGTAATTTTACTATAAATTCGGTATTTTTATTTCCAAAACTTATTCTTAAGTAGGTTTACGTTCCTACTTAACGGTCCTTCGGAAAGCAAAATTTCAGACGCTAAAAAAGTCCGTCCATCCGTCCTCGCGAGTTATAATTTCCGCAGCGCGCCAAATCCAGTCTGTATTGCTTCGACAAGCAGTAAACAGTTAAACAGAAATGTACCAAAATGCGTTAAAATTTTGACATACATATATGTATATATATATATATATATATATATATATATATATATATATATATATATATATATATACATATATATAGATACATATATACATAACACATACATACAGTCGAACCCCGTTATAACGAACTTCAAGAGACCAAAGGTTTTGTTCGCTTTTTCCGGTGGTTCACTATATCCGAACCGTTAAGAAAATTCTAGAGTTCACAAAATGTATCACTCATTAGTTGCAATGTGTAGTAACCCCTTTGAGGGGCGCTGTTTGCACAATGCAAACGCCTAAATGCAGGCTTATTTTTTCATTTGCATCCAATGTATTCCAGTTAAATGAGCAGAAAAATGGTTAGTACTGCCATCTGTTATCAGTTTAAAGAAGTAAAAACATTTTGCAACCTTTAATTGGAAAATTTTTTCAAGATTCTTTCGGTTAAAAAAATGGGGAAAAGAATCTGCACGTTGCAAACGGGGGAGGTTTTTGTGCCTGAAAAGGTTAAATATCGATGTATTGAAAAAATGATAAAAATCTATTAAAAATGATCATTAATGAATTAAATCGACTAAAATCGATTACATTAAATTGACACAATACTAATTAAATTACGTACAATAGAAAAACGGTAGGACCAAAATTTTCGTTCGTTATATCCGTGAGTTCGTTGTATACCGGGTTCGCTATAACGGGGTTCGACTGTATATACATACAAAAGAGGTAAGCAACGAAAAGTAATCCTACGTTAATAGCCCGCGGTAGTTTCGATTAGAAGAGACTACCTGATTTTTTTTTTCTTTCTTATTTACCGTAAGTGTTGTTCCCAATATTCTAGTTATACACGTGCCACGATGGGTTGTTACTTTCCCGTCTCAATGTTACCTGATGCTCTCCTATATCCATTCTGTCTGAAGCGAATGCTTCGCTTATCTGCACCACAGAACCTGTCCGTTTATTTTAATGGTACGTTAGGGGAATGCTGGTAAGCTCCCCGGGTCATCAAGGGTCGGATGTAAATTGCTTTACATCCACTCTCATTCAATAAGAGTTCCCCTACCCAGTCAGGAAGAAGATCGTCTTTATATTCTTGTCATATAAAAAAATTTCAACTGGGATTATTTCTGACTGGCTGGATAATTGTGTCCTCCCCTTGAAAGAACAACCTCTTCAATTTTTATCTTGTTTTGGTGGTTTGCAATATTCACTCCATTAGATAGGAACGTCTGCATAGAGCAGTGGCTATTAACCTGTTGTTGATTGGGGAGCACTTATCCAAAACTTACGAAACAAAAATGGTCGTCGACCATTTTCCGCGCAGCCCGTTTAGAGGCATTAATGGATTTCATATTCTGAATAAACAAACCGTTTAACTATATTTTATAGCGGAAAAATTGCTCGTTTCCGCGTCACAGATTTGAAGCAGAACTGGGATTTTTTTCATGCTCGTTCGTTGGTGTATCTAAGGTATTATTTATTCTATTACGAATCAAGCTACTTTAGAGGGCACCATTTTCGTCGTTGGTATTTTTTGGTGCTACTGAAAACGGAACCATGTTGCCTCTTTCCAGTTTATATGTTTGTCTTAGAGTAATACCCCCGCCCCGTTGGAAGAAATAAAACAGCTTTGTGTAGTCTTCTGATAACGATATCTCATTTGATGAAGTTTCTCTTTTACGAAACTTGATTATGAATGATGTCTAAACTTGGTCATCAATGACGTTTAAACGGAAGCTAGTCAAAATTTCTATGCAACGAATTTTTTTTTTCTATTTAGAAGCATTCTATATATTTTTTTTGGAAACCACAATTTTTTCGAAAAAACACCTGTAAAATACAGAATTGCTTTGCTGTTTAACAGCAGTGTATATGAAATTCGAAACTTTAGCATCATTTGCTATCGTTTAATTTTCAGAAACCTCTTTACTTAGTGCAGATTTCTTTCTTTCTTTTTTTTTAATTGAGTAATTTAATTGAGTTTATGTTTTATTTTTCATTAATTCGTTCTCTCATTTTTTCCAATCGGTTTTTGCCCTGTCAGAAATGAAGTAAAATTTTTCTAACTCAGTCATCAACTCCTTTTCTTGCGTTTGGGGATGTTAAATCATTGTTTTTACTTTTTTCGGTTTTGTTTCACTTGTACATTGTGCTTTATTATACCTTGCTTTATATTTTTTCATTATTTCATTCTCTCTTGTTTCTAATCGGTTTTTGCGCTGTCAAAAGTAAAGCAAATTTTTGTAACTCATCCACTCTTTTTCTTGCGTGTGTGGATGTTAAGTGATTGTTTTAACTTTTTGTGGTTTTCTTTCCTTTGTACTTTGCGCTTTACTATAACTTGCTTTTCTTTTTTCGTTTTTCATTACTTCATTCTCTCTTTTTTCCAATCGGTTTTTGCGCTGTCAAAAGTGAAACGAATTTTTGTAACTCATTCACTCTTTTTCTTGCGTTTGTGGATATTAAATCATTGTTTTAACTTTTTGCGGTTTTGTTTCCTTTTTATTTTGCGCTTTGCTATAACTTGCTTTTCTTTTTTCATTATTTCATTCTCTCTTTTTTTTACAATCGGTTATGCGCTGTCAAAAGTGAAGCGAATTTTTGTAACTCATCCACTCTTTTTCTTGCGTTTGTTGATGTTAAATCATTGTTTTAACTTTTTGTGGTCTTGTTTCCTTTGTGTTTTGCGCTTTACTATAACTTGCTTTTCTTTTTTCATTATTTCATTCTCTCTTTTTTTTCCAATCGGTTTTTGCCTGTCAAAAATGAAGCGAATTTTTCTCTCTTTTTCTCACGTTTGTGGACGTTAAATAATTGTTTTCGGTTATTCCCAGGTGCATATTTTAGGTAACACATTAGTGAATATTCATCTAAGATATATGTCCTCTGAGCGTTTCTTGCCACCAATCGTTGGAAAAAAAAAATTTAATATGAAGGAATGTCGTTAGATATGGTACGGATAAAAACACTATTAAATTCTAATTGTACTAAATGATGCCACCGACTTTTGCAGTTTAAAATAAGCATTAAAACAACAAAAATCCTCCTCTTCGATGTCAGTATCGGCAGTGGGTGGTCTTGGTCGAGAAGAAATATTCTACTTGGGATTTTTAGCAAAGCCATTGTTCCAGTATTGTGCAATTCTCAATGAGGTGGTCGATAAGTGAAGAAACATTTTTAATAACCTCATTAAGCACACTTTGATTGCCAGAAAAAAACATTTAGTTGGTCTAATTTTTCTTTTTCTCGTTTTGATGTTACATAATTCATGAAGCTTAACACTTTTTTTTCTTCTTTCAGTTTTTACGCGAAAGGAAAAAGAAAGGTTTATGGGAAAACAAAATTAAGTCAAGGATAGCGTATTCCTTGACTTCTTAAACTTAAGTAAAATCAGAGTTATTATAATTTTATGATCTCTTTTTAATGACCCGTGTATTTTTTTTAAAGTTAATTGGTATTATTTCTCTTTACGCACCTGTTATTTAAGGAGAAACTTAATACTTCATTACTTCATAAAATGAAGAATAGCTTTTAATGAATGTAGCTTGTTCTTCGCTGAAAAGAAAGAAAGATTTTGCAATACTTTTATACTTCATTGCTTCAAGTTAACTTATAAAGAATACTTATATTATAAATACTTATAATATAACATAGAAATATACATACATATATATATATATATATATATATATATATATATATATATATATATATATATATATATAAGACAAAGTTGAAAGTGAAAAACGAGCATAAGCTATATTACAACTTGCAGCCAGAATCTAAAAACTGGAAAAGATAAGTATTTAAAAGGTTTTAGACAGCATCTCTTCATCAGCGGTGCCGATACTGTCTAAAAACCAGTGGATTGTTTCTGATAAGTATGATCTAACCAATAAACATACTTAGACATATATATATATACATAGTGATTTTTTTCTAAAAAAAATTAGGTGGGTATACGGTGTGTTCTCAAATAAAGGGGCGTATTTTTAGTACCGTGTTTTCACACGTCCCGTCACAGGGGAACAAAAAACTCACAATTTAAAAAAAATATAATTTTTGTTTGTTATTAACAATTGATTCGTAAGTTTCTTAAAATTTCGGTTAAGTTTAGCCAAAATAATACTACCTACACACACACATGAACGCACGAAATCCTGTCAATGAATCCAATTGGAAATAATACATTTATTCAATTTATTCGTGAATCGTTAGGAAAGTATACTGCACGACATCAAAGAAGGTACACGGCAATGCATATTGGCACAAACTGACAACATATTTAATGATAATGACAATAACAGCCACCGGATCTGCCGGAGCAGTGAGAATGCAGAAAGCGTTGTTACATGTTATCGGACAGCAGCGCGAAGACAAGACAAGACAAGAGTAAAAAGAGGGGAGAGAGCAAGAGAGAAGGGCTCGAAAATCGCTGCTCGACCTTTTAATACTACGGGGGCGCTAGGCGTTTAGAATTCTATAATTGGTTAGAATTGGACGCATGGTAAAACCCCGGGGACATAAGAGTCAAAGTCTCGTGGTTATGAGTCAAAGGGAACATGCGCGACTAGAAGGCGCAAGGTTCTGAATCATCCTCAAATTCCTTAGCTTAATATTCCCCAAAGCTATGCAAACAGAAAACTGGACTGAAAACAAAATTTTTGTGGTTATTGTTTCCCAATTTAATAAAATTGTTAAATTTATGGTCGTTTTGAAACGATGAAACCAAATTTTATTGCGACTGCTGAGCTCGCGGAACATCTTCTTGGGTCCTTTCGGACCAATGGTCAAGAATCTGTGATCTAGAGCTGAATGGAAAGCATCTTAAACTGCCTATTTCTGTTCGCTCTGTTAGGCCTCACCCGTGCTGTGATGGACTTTGCGGTGCGTAGTGGCTGTTTACGCAGACGGAGGTGTGAAAGCGCGTGTTTGTGTGCTCGTTGTGACGTGTATCAGGGCGTCGCAGACTCGCATCCCATTCTGCGCTTGATAACACCTTTTTCACTGAACGTAATAATATTTCCACGCGAAATCATCCCCGCGGTTTTTCGGAAGCGTTTCTCATCCTTGAAATTTCCGATCCTTTGTAAACAGGATATTACGCAAAGGAGCCTCTTTTTTTTTTGTGGCATTTAGTGCCGATGTCGACACCTTACGAAATGTCAAGTTCAGCTCCTAGAAGCCACTGCCTCATGCATGTTTACAATTAAATTGTCGGACTTCTAGGCGTGTCTGCGGGTAGCCTGTTGACTTTACCGTGATCCGAATCAGTTCACGTCACTCTATTGCTGCGTTTGCATTCATGCACTCTGCTCTGCTGTGCCTTGGGGAATCCAGTGATTGATGTTCACTCCGTACTCTGTATATGCGTGGATCGCCTCCCCTCGCGGTCCGGATGCAGAGTATCAAAGGACCCGGGGTCCGGGGGTCAAATGGTGACAATGGGGGCGGAGGACACTAGATCAAGAAACACGAGGGACCTTGGGGGCTTACCGTGACTAATGTGACTAATGTTACCGTGACTAATGTGATGACAGGAGTCGGGGGTCTGCATGCAGAGAACTCTGCACCAATGTATATGCACCATATGATAAAGTTAAAATTCGAAGAAGGTATGAAATCGGATAATTACCTGCAGACAAAAACGCAGTTGGAAAGGAAGACCCGCCGACTGTAGACAGAAAAATGTTCACCCTGTGTCTGTTTATTTGTCTCTTAATCCGCGTGAGGAATTCTTGGTGTGTTACAGCAACAGCAAAGTGTTACAATCTCTGTTGGTAACAAGATAGATTGTAGCGTGTCTGTAAGTTATTTATTAATCTGAGAGTTGAAAAACCTTCCAGCACATTTTAAAAAGCTTCAGTAACTTATGAAGCCCATGTTTTTTTGTATTTTTTTCCCCTAGCAGAGCCGCCAGCTGTAGAGCGAAAAATTTTAACTTTTTTTTTCAGCTGTTAATCCGTCGTTAGTTTTACATGTGATAAATTCTTAGTGACAAGATAAAATGTAACGTGTCTGTAAATTATTTATTGCTCTATGGGTTGAAAAATTTTGAAGCAAGTTATATAAGCTTCTGAAACATTAGTTGCCTATTGAGTTTTTTTTTTTTTTCCTTTTCGTGTCGAATTTAAGGAACTTAGTTTTAGCCAATTGTACCACATATTTTTATACACGCGTGCACTGGTTAACTACTTAGGCTTGAATGACGTGCTATGCGCGTCCATTAAGGATGCTGTGTACTAACCCTATTGGATTCGCTCACCTGAATGTTAACCTATGGAGAAAATGTGTCCAAAGATTTTTTTAAAAATTGTTGGGTTGTTGTTGTTGCTTTTGCCACTTGATCGACCAGCAACATCAGATCAAGTCCCGAAGGCTATGGGCGATGAAGGTGCGACTCCTGTTTTGAATTAGCACCGCAAGGGTCGGAGTCCGACTTGGCTGAATGACCGGTCCCGTAATTTTGAACCGAGTCAAGTGACGAGACCGGAACACTTGACCCCGCACCTCCAGAGGTAAATTTTGAGAACTTGGAGGACATTGCAGCCATGCCTTATTTAACGCGCCCCGGCCACTATTAATGAACACGGCTTTAAAATTGTACTCAGAGAAGAAAAAGAGAGGAAAAAGTTAGAGAGGAAAAATTTTACTCCTTGGGGCATTTTTCTTTTTTCTTCTTTTTAAATGCAAATATTTTAAAATTTAAATTACTCCGGGGGAAAAATTCGGGTGTAGTGTGTTTTAAACGCTCCTAAATTCCTTCGTTAGACGAAATTTATAAAATGAATCCTGTTTCAAGGTGCAGAAAAGTTCAGGCTATCTGAAAATATCATTTTTATTGGATGATCAGCATTTATGTAGCTGTAAATAGTAGACATATTTCTTTTACAGGATTATTGATGTCACCAATAAAATGTATATTAAAAACAATTTTCCGTATATTAACCGTATTCTAATGCATTCTTTGCATTTCATGTCGACCCTCCATTAAACATTTTATAAAGGCGATTTCAAGCGCCGAAACCGCTGGAATTTGATTTGGAAACTTCTTTTCCTTATCACTTTATTGAAGTGCCGCAAGACTTAGTGTTATCTGTTAAAAAATATTATTCTTTTTTCGTTAGATTCGGGAGACGATTATTTTATTACAGTGTCTGTCTGTCATGAAATTAAATAAACCAAAATTATTTTCTGTTGCCGATCGGATGGAGCAATGATTAGAACGGAAAATAAGATTATTAACAATCAATATTATAGGAAAAGAAACAAGTTTCTTTTTCTTCTCAATAAAATCTAACAGTGAAAGACGTTCAAAACATTCCCCGCGTATCCAAGTATTGAAAGACTAATTCTAAATTTAGAAAAGTTTCTTAGACATTAGGCACCAAAGAATTTATTTATTTATTTATTTATTTTTGTTGAATTTGAGGAACTGAAATTAGTTGTAACTATTCCCGTCTGCACTACGTGTTTATATGCATGCTTGCATTGGTTGATTGTTTGAGCACGTCATTCCTGCTACATATTGACAGTCGTAAATAAGTGATCTTACCTTTTCTTTTGAAGGTTTATTGAAATCTTCTATAAATTGTTTTTTAAACTCTTTTTTTTCAGTATATTCTGCCCTCCTAAGCATAAAAGACTTATCTCAATTTTTTTTTTTTTTTTTTTTGTGAGAAAAAAGACTGAGATTGGCCAATTAGCTAGGACTTCAACAGTTTTTAGAGATACATCTTATTTCTTTAATGATTTTCGACTATTTCTAAATAAGATACAGCCTTCTGAAATACTGTCAGGTAACTCACAAACAAGAAAAACCATAAAAATAGAAAAAAAATATTTCAGGTAGTCTCTTCTAACGAAACTACCGCGGGTTATTAACGTAGGATTATTTATCATTGCTTAATTTTTCCCCTCGCATTTTGGTACTTTTCTGTTTTAAGGCTGCTATGTACTAAGAAAAAAAATCGTATTTCCCTTTTCCTCTTCTTGCAAACTCTTGTGGTGGGAGGAGTCCAGTTGACAATTCGAGAATTCCACCCCCCTTAGGACTGACATTTTGAGGGATTGTAATGGTTCTCTCCCTATAGAGGGGTTAAGCGCTGCCCCCAAATTTTTTATTTAAAATATATTTTTGTCAACTATTTACAGGTACATAAATGCTGATAATGAAATAAAGTTGGTATTGTCAGATAGCCTGAACTTTTCTGCAAAGCGCTACAGGATTCATTTTATAAATTTCGTCCACCGAAGGAATTTATGAGCGTTTAAAACACACTATACCAGATTTTTCACCGAATAATTTAAATTTTAAAATATTAATTCCATTTTTTTAAAAAAACGAAAAAGGTACAAAACTGTAAAATTTCTTTCTCTATGACGGAGTACAATTAAAAAAAAAAAAAAAAATCTTTGAATCCAAGTCGGCAATCCGTGGTCAAATTTTCTCCATAGGTTAACATTGAGGTGAGTGAATCCAATGGGGTTAGCACATAGCAGCCTTAACTGTTTCGTGCTACTGAGTTTGGCGCGCTTCCAAAATTATAACTCGCGACGGACTCTGAATTTTTCTTTCCGGAGGACCGTTATTGAGGAACGTAATCCTATGTTAAAATCGAGATACGTCTTTTATGCTTAGGAGGGCGGTATTAGCCATGTCTGTAATTAATCAAATGCGTCCTTTTCGTTTCGTTCCCGCGCGCTGAATATTTTACAAAAACGATTTCAAGTACTAGTTACGATTTCAAGTACGCTTGTCACTTGCAATGAGCTAAAATTTCAATGAGTATGGAAATATATCCGATACCTACACTCAACAATGGATTAACTTATTCATGTTGGATTAACTTATAATGTTGAGATAGCTCTGCGGATTGACACTCCATTTAATTTGTTTACCACGCCTAATATTACAGTCGAACCTCATTATAACGAACTTCAAGGGACCAAAGGTTTTGTTCGCTTCGAAGTAATTTCATCCGGTGGTTCACTATATCCGAACCGCTAAGAAAAAAATTAGAGTTCCCAAAATGTATAGCTCATTAGTTGCTGTGTACTCAATAATGATGTATTAAAAAATGATAAAATGTATTAAAAATGATCATTAATGAATTAAATTGACTAAAATCGATAACATTAAACCAGGGGTGGCCATCCCGCGGCAAGCGTGCCACAGTGTGGCACGTGGCATTTTAACAGTGGCACGCGGAGACTTATTGAAAAATTAAGAAATTTGAAAAAATAATAATTTGTCGAAATCTGTAAAAACCCTACTCATACGCTTCTGAAAGTAACAGCTCTGGAAAGCGACACTGTTTAACACCAGTAGAACGATGCGCTAAGACAGCGGGGTCATTTCCAAATTTACACGATTTGGCTGTCAGGTATTGTTGTAGGTTTGGATCAACATATGTTTCTGAACAAATGTTTTCTATTTTGAACATAATAAAATCAAAATATCGATCAAGATTAACTGATATGCACCTAAAACACCTAATTTTGTTAGCATCTTCAAGAACTAATCCTAATATAGATGACTTGGTAAAAAGACTACAAATTCAAAAGCCACATTAATGAAGTACTGACTGTTTAATAATTATTTAGAATTAAATGTTTCAAGTTATTCATTTTATTTTATACATAACCTAACTGACTGAACCTTTAAAAATGTTTATTAACAATAAAACCTAAGTTTGTACTTTTGTTTTACTTATTATATTATTTTTTAAATCTCCACTACTCAGATAAAAAAAAAAATGTGCTATTTGTGTAAAAATACAATAATCATCCTATAAATAACATTTTTCACCTTTTTATATTTTTTGTATGTTGGAAAAGTTGGAAGTGGCACGCATAATAGATTTTTTTCAGATAGTGGCACTCTTCCCAGAAAGGTTGGCCACCCCTGCATTAAACTGACACAAAACTAATAAAATTAACTAAAACTGAAGACAAATGGAAATAAATTCATTTTACTTTCAGTTGTTGCTCACTGTTTTGATACAGAAGTAATCGGTAATCTTCTGCTGACGTGATGTCGATTTCAGAAACACTTTATGAATTTCTTTGTCCAATACAGCAAATGACTCCACCACTCTTTCTTCCACTGTTTGTGTAGACAAAAACTTATTAATTACACGCATCGCTGCTGTAGCATTTGAGATGGTTGGTGGTCGACATACGGTGGTTCAGTTGTAAAATTACTTAATCTAAATCTGTCGGTTTATCTATAATCTAAATCAATAAGAATACAGCAAAAAGAAATCTATGCAAAAATTTGAGAAAAAATTTAATAAAGGGTTAAAGCGCATGTTATCTCATCTAAATCTAGATCTAATCTGCTACACACAAAAAAGAGAGAAAAAGTTACATGACTAGCGCATGCGCGCCGAACAGCTTCGCGTCACAAGTGACGTGATTTCGAAGGAGAGTTCAAATTGCTCTAGTCGGAACAGTTGGGATTTCGTCCTCTTTGTGCTCCTCTTCATCAGCATCAGATGCAGAACCATCGATTTCAGAATGATTCCTTGTAATTTCTTTCACAATATCTTCATCAGTCGGATTTTCACATGTAATGACTTCATCATCACATGTTTCGAACAATTGCATGTCACAACCTGAGAATAATGAAATTTTGTGCTTTTCTATCCACATCGCGATAGGTGAATCTTCATCATCTTCATCAACATTCGTTGTATCTTCAACATTCTGAAAAAGTTTAAAAAAAAATCAGAAGTATACTGAAAAAATGGCCGATTCTTAATTGTGCATATACATTGGTGCAGAGTTCTCTGCTTGCAGACCCCCGACTCCTGTCATCACATTAGTCACGGTAACATTAGTCACGGTATTTAGAACCACCCCCATTGCCGCCCCCAAGGTCCCTCGAGTTTCTTTGATCTGGTGTCTCCCCCGACCCCGCTCGACACCATTTGACCCGCTGACCCCCCGCCCTTTCTTTGATGCTATGTATCCGGACCGCCAGAGGAGGCGATCCACGCATATACAGAGTACAGAGTGAACATAAATCACTGGATTCCCCAAGGCACATGTAGAGAACTCTGCACCAATGTATATGCACCATAAGATTTCGGAGGTTCGCTATAAAAGGATTAAATTAGCATTAAATGCAGTAGGAAAACGGCAGGATCAAAATTTTCGTTCGTTATATCCACGAGTTCGTTATATACCGGGTTCGTTATCACGGGGTTCGGCTGTATTATTTATAAAAGTAAATTCAGCGCAAATGCCGTATAATAACGACAATAAATCCTTAGACATGTGTCCCATTTAGTCCATCTGCGAGCTATCAACAACACTCGAAGTAGAAATGAAAAAAAAATAATAATAATATAAAAAAAAATCATTCCAAAGGATACGGGGAATAATAAATATTTTGTTCGAAAAGGCGTGGTTCACAACAGTTTATTCAGCGTCAGGGGTCTTCCGAGAAACGATTATCGTTTGTGGTGGGTGAAAGGGAGAGAAAAGAAAGGGAGAAAAAAAAATAGATCCAGAAGCGAAAAATAAAATTGGTAACTCTATCTTTTAGAACCGGGGCTGAAAAGTAAAGAAAGACTGTGTGTGTGTGTGGATTGTTGTAGAATTAAACTACCGGAAGTAAGGCTATATTGGGGTTTAGGTTAATTAGAAGAGGCAATTAGTGGGTTTTTAATTGTCGTGGGGACTCGATAAAAAGGTCAAGCACCCGGATGATTGCGGTTTGCCGATCTTGAATTGTGCTGAAATTGTATTTCCATGACACCCTTGATAAAATTAAGTTGTTTCAAGATTGAAGTCCTTAAATTGGAGCTCATTTTAAGGCTTTAAAAATACCTTATAAAAATTGCGTTAAAGTATTAAACGTAAAATGGAGCTCATTTTAAGGCTTTAAAAATACCTCATAAACATTGTGTTAAAGTATTAAAAGTAAAATGGGGCTCATTTTAAGGCTTTAAAAATACCTCATAAACATTGCATTAAAGTATTAAAAGTAAAATGGAGCTCATTTTAAGGCTTTAAAAATACCTCATAAACATTGTGTTAAAGTATTAAAAGTAAACTGGAGCTCATTTTAAGGCTTTAAAAATACCTCATAAACATTGCGTTAAAGTATTAAAAGTCTGTAAAATTGCTCAGAATTTCTCTTTACAGCTATCGTAGATTTTCAAAATTATATTTCCAAGCCCATTAAATTTCCAGCAGAAACATTTTTAACATTTCGGAATTTTTGTTGCGAACTTGTTGCGATTCGGTGATTTAAAAATATTTATTTGTAAACGATAGATTATCGTTTTATTCTCTACTGATTTGAGTTTCTCTTTCCCTTCTTATTTTTAAAAGTTTTTAATGCAGGAAGGCCCAATTTCCTATAAATAAGGAAGAGAAAATTGCGAATCCACGATTAAAGCTTACTCAGTAAAGTTATTACGATCGAGGCACTGCGGAAGTGTGCATGAAAAAAATTAGAAGTTTTGTAGAAAAAAATAGAAGTATTTTTCACCAGAATAATATCCGAACCTTCTCTTTTTAATTGCATACTATCCTGCTTGGCTTACACCGAAAACGTTGTCTTGCTCGCTTCCTGACGAAGAAAGCTGAATTTTCTTACAAAATTCACGAATCGAGTTTTGTTTACTTTTTTCATTTAATTTTAATGACGTTGAATATTTTGAGATTTTCTAGTTCCTTACTGATATAGAGGGCCCACATTTCAGATTGATGGGGAATGTGTCTCTTCAATCGTTAAAACAGACAAACAACAACAAAAAAAAAACCCTCTGCAGTCGTTTATAACTTTGCATCTGCCCATTTCTTCACCCCCTACTTATTTTCTACCAACTTCCTCCCTGGCGCATACTTTTCTAGGGATACCCCGTAAGCGAGTTATTGCCGTTTCATAGCGTAATAGTTTGGCATCATTATGTCCCAAGACTTCCTTTGCACCAGAGTGCAGAATGGGAGAACACGCATCTGAGGGATCGAGCTCTCGAAAGTGTCATCCTTCCTGTCTTGACCCAAAACGAGGGCTTTACCCTCTCTTACACTGCGAGCACACATTCGCGAAACAGAGAGCGAAGTGTAGGGGAAAGCAGTGATTTATTGGTCCCGTCGCCGAGAGGAGGTTTTATGGGGTCCCTCGTGCCTTTGATCATTCGTACTCAGCCGCCCCGGAGAGCGGTTTTAAGACGAATGATCAAAGCGGCGAAATACTTCCCCCACGTTGGGGGGGGGGGACTAATCGACTCCACCAAAATGTGTCAAGAGGTGACGGGGGGAGCTGATTCGCTTGTGTGTGGATGCGCCTGCTTTCGCAGTAATAGAGTTTAGCATTAAGCGACTTCATTCTTCTAATTCAGTGATTCCCCACCGCTGGTGCCACGAGATCAGCCAGGGGTGCCGCGAGATTTCTTTCGGGTGAACCAAAAAATCTAAGTAGGGCCCACTTAAAATAAATATTAAGTTGAATGAATGGCTATCAATTCCGACAGATTGTGATACAAATCAATGCCACTCGTTCCTGAGAATGAATTAGCTACGCTCACGCCCACAAGTGTTAGCCTCGATATCACATATGTGTGCTCTAAGCATCCATCGCAAGTCTCGCATTAATAAAACTTATGTCTTCTCAGCGATTCCCGTTGTAGTTGTCTAGTGTAATACCTAGGGGTACGTAAATTTCACATAAAAAATATCGAAATTTCGCAAAAAAATAATTACAATATATATAATTTCGCATTTATTCGCAAAAACTAATCAATCAATCTCTCTCTCTCTCTCTCTCTCTCTCTTTATATATATATATATATATATATATATATATATATATATATATATATATATATATATATATATATATATATATAAATTCAAATATTTCGTATTTATTTAAAAAAAAATCACAATTTTACTTACTTGGTTAGGGAAGTATCAAAATTCTTAGTTAAAAGCTAGCACTGTAGTATTGTCCACATTCTCTTCTTTAAGGCTGCGATGTACTAAGAAAAAAATCGTATTTCCCTTTTCCTCTTCTTGCAGACTCTTGTGGTGGGAGGACTCCAGTTGACAGTTCGAGAATTCCCCCCCCCCCTAGGATTGACATTTTGAGGGATTGTAATGGCTCTCTCTCTCTCTATAGGGGGGTTAAGCGCTGCCCGCAAATTTTTTATTTAAAATATATTTTTGTCAGCTATTTACAGGTACATAAATGCTGATAATCAAATAAAATTGGTATTGTCAAATAGCCTGAATTTTTCTGCAAAGCGCTACAGGATTCATTTTATAAATTTTGTCCACCGAAGGAATTTATGAGCGTTTAAAACACACTGTACCACATTTTTCCCCGAATAATTTAAATTTTAAAATTTTAATTTCATTTTTTTAAAAAAGCGAAAAATGTACACAAATGTAAAATTTCTTTCTCTATGACGGAGTACAATTTTTAAAAAAATATTTGAATCCAAGTCGGCAATCCGTGGACAAATTTTCTCCATAGGTTAACATTGAGGTGAGCGAATTCAATGGGGTTAGTACATAGCAGCCTTAAGTCTTTAGCAATAAGTAACAAGCAAACTTCGAGAGTGAGATCTCTCAGTTAAAGACCGTGGATGGTCTTTTAGATAAGCAATTATGTTAATAAATTATTACTATTATTACCCAATTTCGCTTAATAAGCCGCTTAAGTCAAAAAGTAGTAAAAAATTAATTTTCGCATTTATTCTTTGATATCGGCAAATTTCGCATTTATTCTCGTCTATTTCGTAAATATGAAAATTACGTGTCCCTAGTAATACCCTACCTACTGCAGGGATTCCCAAAGTTTGTTCCGCGGAACCCCGGGGTTCCGCCAAAAAAATTAGGGGTTCCACGAGACAGTCTGACAGTCCATTTACCCTCATATTTTTGTTTTTATAATCACTATTATTTGTTTTTAAGAGGAATATTTTTAATGATTTTTTGCTTAATTCAATAAAATCTAAGCATTAAAACAAAAATCGTTTTATTCAACGTCACATTAAATGTAGCGGAGGAATTGGTCTAATTGATCAAAAAATGTAGAGGGTTCCGTGAACTTTGAAAAATGTTTTCAGGGTTCGACGATCAAAAAAGTTTGGGAAATACTGCTTTGCTTAATCCTATTGTTATCTTTGAAACTGTATGAATATATCGTAATCTAGTGTTTGGTACTTAAATCCTTTAATAAGTGAACAAAATCAGTAATGGAGTCAGTGTTTGTTTGAACTTAAATTTAACATATTCATGAAATAGTTCCACTTTAATTTAATTTTTTTTAAAATCGAAAAAACTTAGGTATTCTAGTAAATTCTAGTTAGTGTGCCCCAAATTTCTAATCTCATTCCCGAGGGTGCCACAAACATAGTAAGGTTGGGAATGTCTTTCCCAATCTCCGAATAGAGTACCGAAAAGTGGGTACTTAAAATTTATAATTAATCTAACTAACTTAAAACTAACTAGTTGGTACCCGTCAAAACATGACGGCTAGATAGTAAATAAATGTACTAATACACAAATTATAAGTAAATAAATGTACTAATACACAAATTATATTCAACACATCATTGCCAAATGCTGAAAATCACAATAATGCGCAGAAACTAATGTGTTTAAGCGGCCTCGTGCTTAGTGAGTGTCTAAAGCCAGATTTAAAAATGTCACTGAGCATGCGCAGAAAGCAATTTTTTAATTATAAATTATCGCCAATTAAGCAGCGCGAAATAAACAATTTCCACCAAGCTTAATTTTATATTTCACAAACATAAAAATAAATCATAAAAATAAAAATGGCAAAGCGAGATCTAGAGAGACTCCTCGGAATAAACGTGCTTATCATTAAAGCATGTCCCGGAGCATGCGCAGAAACAGTGAGTTTCTAAATCCAGATTTAAACATGCCACTGAGCATGCGCAGAAATCAATTTTTCAATTGTAAACTATCACTAATTAATAAAAATTGCGATTACAAAAACCAAATTTGACAAATCTACAAATTACAATCCTTCGTTTAAGACCGAAATGAAGTAAATTTGGTGCAGTAGTTTTCTCTCATGGACTGCCCAAAATGTCGGCTTAGCAACTTAAATATATAGATTATAGTTTAGTAATTTTTTTTTCCTGTCTAAGAGGATATTTTCTTATTATTTTCGTTTCTTATATTTCCTGTAAATATGAATAACACATTCAAAGTGTAGATTTTAGTATATAATGCCAGTTTAACAGCTCCTATCTACTCTGTTTCTAATTAGTGTGGTGTCTAACATGCCCGTAATTGTATATGGGATATTAGAAGTGCAGTAATTTAACAATTTTTAAGATATAAAAAAAAAATAGAAAAACCTGACTTTTTTAGCCAGAATTTCGAAGTCAAACATCATCGAAATCAACATCCATGGTTTGTCTGCGAAATTATCTTATTAAGAACATCGCTTTTTTTTTCTGCCCCAGACGTTACTGGGGGAGAGAAAGGAACAATTATCTCCGTTAATGGACCCCGGGAGATAACGTCCCATTTTCAGCCCCGGCGCCATTGGCACCGAATGAACTACGGGCCTGACCCCAGTACGTGC
>OU015490.1:63243997-63441497 GCA_907164885.2 Dolomedes plantarius
ATAGATAGATAGATAGATACATACATACATACATACATACATACATATATGCATAACACATACATATATATATATACACATACAAAAGAGGTAAGCAACGATAAGTAATCCTACGTTAACAACCCGCAGTAGTTCCGTTAGTAGAGATTACCAGAAATTTTGTTTACTTGTTGTTTGTTTGTTCTAGCGAGAGAAAGAAGTGTGAAATAGGAAAATTTGTTTTAAAAAAATGCAGAGACTAGGACATTCATGTATTAATTAATTGAAAATTTTATCATTGAGCCAAACGCCTCCAAGAAGTACGCAGTCCGCGGTTTGGCCACTTCCGTGTTATTACTGTGGTGTAAAATTATTTGTCAATCTCCTGAAGTGTTTTTTTTTTTCCCCTGCCGATCACATTCGGGAATCCTCTAAATTATTCAGCTCCAGAAACGTGTGACTTTTGCCTCCCTCCATTCTTCTGCGCAAACGACTATTCGAAGCGGACTGAAGCAGCGATTTCTCATTAAGCCGACTTTTAATATGCCGTTTGCTAAGGTCAGAAAGCAGCCCGGAGAGTTCTAGGTTTCACAATCTTGACCTATATTCTTTTCTCTCTCCCTCTGTCTGGCAAAGGCACCGATTCGAAATGATACGATAGCTGGTAGGATTGCTTTTTAACTAATTCGCATTGAGCACGTGAAAAAAAAAATGTATTTGTTATAACAAGCGAGAATGTTTGTTTTGATTAATTTTAACCAAGTAGTACGCGTCTCGTATTGTGCCGAGCATTACGTTAGTTGGTGGTTAGTCCTTAACCACCAACTAACGTAAGTGTTGGGTTGTAGCCCTATTAGCCACCTCAATGTTAACCTCCGTCCACCTCAGTGTTAACTTATGGAGAAAATGTGTCTACTATTGACAGCTACATAAGTCAGAATACTCCACCGGTTCCCCAAGCCTCTAGGGCTTATCAACCATGAATCACCTGAAGTCCGGTCGCTACGCAGCAAAACCTGAATACGCAGCCGAGGGTTAATTTCCCAAGTTCGGTGACATTTTTCATTGCTGTGGGGCTCGAGGATGCCGGACAAACAGTACAGATCTGTCATCCACTCAAGGCACCCCAAGCCCCCTTGACAGCTACATAAATGCTGATACAGTCAAACCCCGTTATAACGAACTTCAAGGGACCAAATGTTTAGTTCGCTTTATCCGGTGGTTCGAAGAAGAATCGCAATGCAAAATTTCAGCTCTTTAGGTCCAGCGGTTTGGTCTGTGCGTTGTATGTCAGTCAGTCAGTCAGTCAATCAATCAGTCAGTTATATAACTGTTATATATATATATATATATATATATATATATATATATATATATACAGTCGAACCCCGTTATAACGAACTTCAAGTGACCAAAGATTTTGTTCGCTATATCTGAACCATTACGAAAACTGTTAGACTTCACACAATGTATAACTCATTAGTTGCAATGTGTATTCCATAATGATGTATTAAAAAATGATAAAATCTATTAAAAAATTATCATTAATGAATTAAATCCACTAAAATCGATTATATTAAATTGACACAATACTAATTTAATAACGTACAATAGAAAAATGGCGGGACCAAAATTTTCATTCGTTATATCCGTGAGTTCGTTATATACAGGGTTTGCTATAACGGGGTCGGACTGTATGAAAAACAATGATAAAATCTAGTAAAAAATTATCATTAATGAATTCAATCGACTAAAATTGATTATAATAAACTGACACAATACTATTTAATTACGTACAATAGGAAAATGGCGGGACCAAAATTTTCGTTCGTTATATACCAGGTTCGCTAGAACGGGGTTCGACTGTAATCCAATAAAATGTTATTTTCAGATAGCCTGTTCTTTTCTGCACCTTGCTACAGGATTCATTTTATAAATTTCGTCTACCAAAGGAATTGAGGAGCGTTTAAAACACACTTGAGCAGATTTTTCACCAGAATAATTTAAATTTTAAAATATTATTTGCATTAAAAAAAACTAAAAATGCCCCAAGATGTAAAATTTCTTTCTCTTAAGGAGTACACTTTAAAAAAGAAAAAGAATCTTTGAATCCATGTTGGCAATCCTTGGACATATTTTCTCCACAGAATAATATTGAGGTGAGCTTATCCAATAGGGTTAATACACAATCGCCTTTAGGATTGGATTCCCTCTGTCCCAATGTCAACCTATGGAGGACATGCGTCCAACAATCGTCGACTTGAATTGAAAGATTTTTTCTTTCTTGAATTGTACTCCGTAACAGAAAAACACAATTTTTGCACTGCTATCTAATTCAATTTAGAAATGTCGTCCACCAATGGAAATTGTCTGCGTTTGTAACACAATATAGCTCATCTTTTTCCTCCGAATAATTCAAATTTTAAAAAAAAATGTGATTAACGATTCTTTCAAAGAATCTAAAATATATCTGAGTTCAAAAATTTCTTTCTGGATTACGGAGAGCAATTTTTTAAAAAA
Organism: Dolomedes plantarius; assembly: GCA_907164885.2. Lineage (NCBI taxonomy): Eukaryota > Metazoa > Arthropoda > Arachnida > Araneae > Dolomedidae > Dolomedes > Dolomedes plantarius. Next base: position 63,246,497 of record OU015490.1, read on the forward strand.
TTTAAATTTAAATTTAAAAATAATCTTTAATCTTTCAATCAAGTCGACAGTAATGGAAAAAAATTTCTCCATAGGTTAACACTGAGCATGAACGAACCCAATCGGACTGCTATCCAGCTGCCGTAATTAATCGCTGATAATAATAGTAAATCACCACGCGGGTTTCAGAGTAACTGGTTGTTAAGATTTTGAGTTTTCAAAGACGGATTCGGATCACACACTTTCCTGGCAATTTTATCCATCTATCCAATTTTATCCAAGCGGTCAGTATTATCCCCATCTACTCTCATCTGAGTAGCAGAGAAATCATTCTAAAATCGACTTACCCTGTCACCTAATTCCATCATTGAAATACTAAAGGGATCGTTTTATATCCGACTACAAATACTAATGGTGCAAACTGTGTTCAACAAGCGATAATTCTGAGGATATATGCCATTAGCCCTAAAGTCCCCCAAAAGCCTTGCCATAGGAATATGCCATAGGAATCCATTAAAGTACTCTATTGCCTATCTGAAGTTCATTTAAAGGCCTCAAGACTCTTTCCTGTGCTGCAGTCAGCTATCCCATACACCCCACGAGTTGTATTGACTGTTTTATCTAGGAACTCCCAGTTGGGGCGTCAAGATTGCTCCCTATGAGGTGACTGCAGAAAAACATCCATGTCACTGCCGGAATTGGAACCCGAGCCCATGCAGCAGTAGCGTGTGACGCTAACTGCCATACAATGTGGGCAGCTGGCTTTAATGTCTTATAATGGGCTTCAAATTCATCAGTGCTTTTCTCTTTCAACGTGAAAGGTTTTACATTAAAAACCATCAGACATTTCTTCATAGCTATAATATATATAAAATGTTATACTTGATTTAGTTATCATTAACTTAGTTTTTAAATGTTCAGTTATTTGAAGAGAAGCGTTTATCCAGAACCGCATAGTTCGAAAATTTCATGGAATATAAGTTATTTCGGCGCACTTCAGCTGTACAGAAACATAGGTAAATTTGGATATTTTGACTTTAATAATTTTAAAATCTTCGACAGCTGAATCCTTATTAAATATGAATTTAGACTAGTATTTTCATTCGTTACTGACTTTTAAATCATTTGCGAAATATCTTTTGTGTTAATAAACAATTCGAGCTAGTATCAGCTGTTTAGTTTACTGCTAAAAAGTATTGAATACTATCTGTTTTATAATCAAATACAATTTCATTTTTAATGGTATCGTCATATTTCACATGTGAACACCATTACGCGCTAATAAATGCTCTAGAATATTTTCTTTTTCTGGTCGTGACAGACTGAAATAAGTAAATTGGTAGGTAGTAGATAGATCTTGGATAGATCCAGTGCTTTAATTTGTAGATTGAATTGAGCTGAAGGAATTGTTCGAACCAGAAACGAACTGTCTGGCTGTTTCATCAGCGTCGCATAAATATCTCTCATAGACAATGACTTCATGTCAGAAGTAAATTGTTTATGTTACAATTTATTAAACTGCGACAGCTGTTTCAACCTTTTTTATTAAAAAAAAAGTTTATACATTCTATTTTTGCTTCTGTAATTATATTCGCCGTAAAGAGATAATTTCCCGTAATATCGTTTGACAGGCTGGTTGAAAAATCGTTTTGTCCTTTTCAAGAGGGTAGCTATTTTTTTTTTTTTAATTTTGCTAAGTGATTTTGTTTTTTATTATTCGACACAAACAAAATTCAGTGGCAGTAGTAATATACTCGTTTACTCATTTCTCTTGCCTAATTTCAACAATGGTTTGCACAATATTTGTATTTATTTCTAATCCAATATTCTGACTAGTTGCATTCTCACTGATTTCTAGTTTTTGCCCGGAAAGTCTTTAAAACAGTGACTAATTTTTTGCCATTAATTTACGCAATACGTGAAATTTCCATATCTGGTACCGGGTTTTGCGCTATAAGTTGCAACTCGTGGGAGAAAAAAAATTCTCGCCTCCCTCCCCCCTCACATTATACCCTATGTATTCTACGGACATAAATAAGCTTTTTCTAGTTAAAATACTCTGTGTTACTGTATAGTATGCTTTGAAATTTGAAGTTACTACGTGTTTTTTCCTGTGGTGTAGTAAAAGTGCGTGCGTGAGATTTCTCTCGATTATGCAAGTTTTTTGGTGGGATGTTATCTCTCTTCTGCTGAATGGCTTTGAAGAAATCTCGCATATTTATTGCTTCATAAACTGACGCTCGATCGTAATCCATGATCTGTACCGCGAACGGTGTTGACTGACCAATTAAACATTTCAAGAAATTACAAAAGCTCCCGTTTTATTCGGTTACATATCCTACTCGCATATCTTTTCAGTTAGGATTGATACCGGTAGAATTAGTTTTGTTTTCGTATCATTTAATTGTTTAGTTTCATAATTATTTAATTTTATTTAGATATTATTTTGTTTTGTTTTAGAAATATTTATAATTTTTTTTGGTTGTTGTTGTTGTTGTGGCTTATGCCCCTTGACCAACAACAGCATCAGATCAAGGCCATTATAGGCTATTGGACTCGAAGATACGGCTCCGGTTTCAACTTAGCACCACAAGGGTCGGAGTTCGACTTGGCTGAGGGTCCGGTCCCGTAATTTCGAACCGAGTCAAGTGACGAGACCGGTAGACTTGACCCCTCACCTCCAGAGGTAAATTTGGAGAACTTGAGGACATTGCAGCTACGACAGATTTTACGTGCACCAGCCGCCATTAGCGTACACAGCTGTGGATTTGTCAGCGGCGAGCATCGAACCAGAGACGTTCTCATTTTTACTACCACGTTTTTATTAACTCGTTTTTTTGTTTGTCCAGTCAGGGCCGCCCAGAGACTTTACGAGGCCTGGGGCAAACTTCTGTTGGGGGCCCCAAGAAAAATAAAAAATGCAAAGAGACGAAAACACATATTCAAATTAAGTTACTCATACTTAAAATTTTATTACTTGAGTGATTAACATAATTATTATATTTCATTGCACTGCTCTCTTGTTATATTTTCTGAGGAAATCTAATAAATAAATTTTTAAAAAAATTTTGGGGGCCCTTCCGGCAGTTGGGGGCTTGGGGCAAAGTGCCCTAGTTGCCCCCCCCTCTGGGCGGCCCTGTGTCCAATACAAATTTTGCAATCGATTTTTAACTAGCTTCCCTACTAGCTAGAGACATTTGAAACTTTTAGAATAGCTCAGAACACGATGACAATGCATTCTTTTAATACTTATAGCCATCTTTAAGCAGAAAAATCCGCGAGGTGGCGCTTCGATCGAATTCAATGCTTGCACTTTTGCGCAACGGCGTTTGACGATTTTGAAAACAGAATACATGTGAATTTAGTTTGTTTACAAAAATAATGTGCGAAAATTTTTTTAAAAAATTATAAAAGTTAGCAGTTTATAAAGTGTGTGGATAGTGGAAACGACTAAAAAGTGATTAAAATTAAATAAAAGAAAGTGAAAAAGAATAATTAAGTGAAGGTTCGTGCAATTAAGAGAGAAAAGGAGAGAAAAATAAAAATAAATACAAGTGAAAAATAATTTAATAGGAAAATATTAAAATTGTGATTTGGCGAAGTAAGAGGTCTTGCCAGTAAGTTTGGAGCAGTCTAACTCTTCGATGCGCAGTCCTTCCAAGGTTCTAACTCGGCGACATAAGCCTGTCCCTTGGCGAAGATTTTTTTCCCGAGGTACAGAACTGCGTGGTTCACGGTACATCCTTGCATTTTGTGCACAGTGCAGGCCGATCATTTTCTTTCAAGTTGATGGGAAAATTCATCAAAAGTTTTTTTTAAAAGTATTTATTAATGCATAGAATTGTCAAGTTTATATGATTCAACAGAAAATTTAAAAACGTGGTATATAAAAAGTTCTTTTTATCTTGTAATTATTTTTTTCCTTTACAATTGGCGTTAGAATTTGTTTTCTGAAAACCCGACGGTTCTAAGCCTGTTTAGGTCTGAGTGATGAATTCCCCCACCCTCAATAACTCTCAACACACACACACACACACACACACACACATATATATATATATATATATATATATATATATATATGTGTGTGTGTGTGTGTGTGTGTGTGTGTGTGTTGTCCCATGTTCGCATTTCAATGTTTAATTAGTGAATGGTATATTTTTCATTTTTCAGCTGGCTTCTTACTTATCATGCTGAAGCATCGTTAAAAAGTTTCATCGTTTATTCCAGAACTTACCATGCTAGCTGCTGTGTTATATTTTTACTTTCCCCATAGTGACCTGAAACCCATATTCAGAGTGATTTTAAACGTAGCTTTCAATTTATCTAAGGATCTCGAGAGAGATTTGTGAATTATTTCGTTCATAAGTTCTACAAAATTTACTTTATGAATTCCGCAGCTAAAGGATATAAAGAATAAAAAATTATGTTTGACATTTCTGCTCGTTAGCACTACTTCCAGTGCCAACACTCAGCTTTTTAAATAAACATAAAATAAATAATAATTTATTTACCTTATTTGTTTCCATTCCAGAAGTTTAAAGGATAATTGTCCTATACATATACAGCAGCAAAGTGAATTCTATTGTCGAAACTCCTCTAAGTTCTGGAAAGTTGACGCCTGAATTGTGTAGGAGCCATTTTGCTAGCCCTGACGATGTTTTGAACTGTATCAGGAAACAATACCTTCTTCATTTTATCGCGTAGAGGAAAACATGAAAAAAAAAGGGGGGAAACTGGAAGAACATTCAGCTGTGAATTTCGTGTTTTATTTTTTTTATTATATTCGTTTTTTTTTTTTCACCCTTCTTTCTTCTGTAGCATTCATTCATTGGTTTGGGTTTTCCGCACGTTTTTGGGGCGGAAAATGACACATGAGGGGGAGGGGTGAGGAGAGTGTAAAATGGGTGGAGTAGTGGGATCGCTTGAGACAATACCCATTTACTCGTTAACCGCTGTGTTTATATTGTGCTAATATTGTTTTGCATAGAGCATTGGTGTTTTATAAGTGGTCCCGGAAAGCCCAGAAGCTGCGATAAATGAAAAACTTATTATAAATATATATATATATATATATATATATATATATATACTAGCATTATTGCCCGGCGATGCCCGGGTAGATATATAGATATAAAAATTTTGATGCATTCCATCAAAAAAATACTGGGCTGCAACCCCCGCTCTTCATGTTCATCTAGCCAGACAGAATGCGCTTAGCGCGTTTCTACTGAAATGATATACAAACAATAAGAAAGAAAGAAACTTTGAGCCTGCGGACCTTCGTCTGATTATACGTCTGATTTTATTGAGAATTAATAACACAGTGTTGCGTGATTCGCACGTTTGGATTGAATAAGTTTACTGTTTAATTAGATTCAATTAGATTTGTTTGATCCACTGTTTAATTAGAAATAAGTTTTATAATTTACATTTGCCTTTATTATTTATTTTTCCCTTAAAAGCTCAGTTTGTTCCACATCACCTCGCATAACGAGTATTTCGCATAACGAGCAAAATAAATCGTAACAAGTAATATAAAAACAAAATTTTTTAAAGTCAATTCCTACTTATTCCTATTTATACATAGCATATTTATACATGTATATAGGTCAACAAAGAAACATTTGAGTGTGAACTAATAGTAGGAATTGAAACAAAGGATTACCTGCCAGAACCTTGCCTACTGTGCGAGATTAGGAGGGGGGAAAGAGAGAGAAAAAGTTTGTCAGGTTGGGGATTCGATCCCGCAACCTACAGGACGGGAGGAGCCCGCGCTACCGCAGTGCTACCGTTTGCAGAGTAACAAGAGGGAAATTACTATTCAAGAGCAAGAGACGCTCTAGGTCTAAAACTAAAATCGATTAATTAAATTTAATTAATGAATTAATATTTGAAAAAACTGTATTAACATCAAGTGTCATCCACTACATGTTTAAAAAAATGTATTTGAACTTGAGTGGATGAATAAAAAGTATTTTATTAACGATTGAATTAAAATTTGATTTTATTAAAATTTGAACAAGATATATATAGGGAGAGTGTGAAGTAATGTAGGAATTGAAAAATATGCCTCGCTTAAAGAGCAACATTTCGCATAACGAGTGACGTGGAAGGAAGTCCCCTCTTCACGTCACTCGGATCTTCACTTCACCAGGATCATCAAGGGCCGAAAAATAAGTATTTAAGGGTAGTCATGGATGGCTCGACAAGCACATATAACGGGACTGGGGGATAACAATGATATTGAGGAGCTGGTGGAAGAGCACAACTAAGAGCTGACCACCGAACAGCCAATCGAATTGCAGTGTCTTTCATTTCAAGCAGTTGTAGAGGAGAGTTTGTCAGTGGAGAAGGACGAAGAAACAATCTTCTGGCGCAATAAAAGAAATGATGAAAACATGGGAAACTGTTGCATGGTAAGTTACAAAGCATCACCCTGATAAGACGGTGGCTATGTGCGCTATAAATTTATTCAATGACAATGCGGTGACACATTTTCAGCAAATTTTGAAGCGCCGAGAAAAACAAATGTCGCTAGATAGCTTTCTAGTAAAAAAATTAGATATGTGTCATAAATTCGTAAATAATAAACTACATTTGGATGATTTTGCTCTTGAAGAATTTATGTATAAGTAATTTTTTTTAAATAAACGTTACATCTAAAAAGTTTTGAGTATTTTTTGGCATGGAACGCATTATTATATTTTACATTAATTTATATGGGAAAAATTGTTTCGCATAACGAGTGTTTCGCATTACGAGTAAGACTCTAGAACGAATTATGCTCGTTATGCGAGGTTCCACTGTATATATATGTCAAAATTTTTACGCATTTTGGTACTTTTCTGTTTAACTGTTTACTGCTTTCCCAAGCGATACAGACTGGGTTTGTCGCGCTGCCAAAATTATAACTCGCGACAACGGACGGTTTTAACGTCTGAAATTTTGCTTTCCGGAGAACCGTTTTGGAGGAACGTGATCGTACGTAAAAAAAAAAAAAATAATAATAAATAAATAAATAAACTGGCTTCATTTTCAAACGAGCGCGAATTTAACAATTTTAAATGTTCGTGAACATAAAACAATTTTTTCTCCTAATTTCTGTTCTAATTCTAAAAATTCCTGTGCTTATTTTGTTTCCTGACGTTTGGTGTACGGAAAAATTCCCGTTGTATTTTAAAATCCCTAATACACATCCTTTGACGAGGAGCCGTGGCCATTTTACAGCTAGTAAAGCAAATGCGAGCTCAAAAGTCGCATTCATTTAAGTTTTCGTAGGCTTTAACGTTCGCTACTTTTAAGTTAAATTTTTTTATTGTCTATGCGTAACTTACTTTATCACAAACAGTTTGTTTATTCAGAAAATGAAACCCGATTTTACTTATAAAATGGATGGTTCGGAAAGTGCCCCCGAGATCCCCACCCCCCAAGATCAACATGACACCGCGAACACACATTCGCGAAAGGGGAGCAAATTGTAGGGGGGGGGAAACAGTGATTTATGGGTCCCCTTGCCGTTAACCCGAGGTTTCGCCTCGGAGGGCGGTTTTCTGACGAATGATCAAAGGGACGAGGGACCTTCTCCCCACGTTCAGGGGGAGTCACCGAATCACGATTTTCGTAAACGGATGACGGGGAGAGGTCAAAGGGGTAATGACGTCGGGACTAATGTGTCGCGAGGGGACGGGGGGGGGGTGATTCGCTTGTGTGTACATGAGGTACCGAATCACTGACATAGAGGAAACATAGTTGGGAGGCGATAGAAAATGTATAGTTTTCCGGTTCAAAGTTGTTTATTTTGTGACCCCAACTGTAATAATACTGCTTGCATTTGTCAGATCCTAAAGAGAAGTCTCGGATGAAAATATTCTATGAATTATATAATAGCGTTCTTGCAATGATTACCCATCTATCACGCTGCTGTAACTATCGGTTTCATTAAAACAGTTCTTAAAGTACAGCTGACAGGTGTACTTTGTAAAAACCCTCTACGTTCGTCAGCGTAATAGGAAATGCACTGAAGCACACATCGTGTAGGTCGCCAGCGTTCAGCCAGATTTCGTAACGGTAACAATGAGAACAATATTTCTTCGCTATTTTTATTTATTTGAAATTTTTTTTTCTTTCGTTGTCTGGAAACGAGACCGTCTCAGAAGTTGAAGGATTCGACATAAATATACTCAGACGTCAGGTTAAAAGAGTAAAGTTTTTTCGATATTCATTTTTCTGGGGTATATATAGCGTTTACCCCCAAATGATCTATTATCTCTTCCTCTCTCTGTTTTTTCTTATGCCAGTGCATGTGTAACACCTTAAAATATTTTTAACATAACTAGCTCACAGGGTTTCCGCTGCAGTTTGCGATACCTTAACTATCAAAATTATTTTAGGGGACGCCTTAAAAGGTCTTAATTATGTTCTAAACCTTAAAAATATATATTACTATTTCCTTATGTGTGTGAAGTTTAGATGTTAGTTTTTACTTTAATATTTTTTTCCTGCATGAAAAATTTATACCAAAAACTGTTAGATAGATATATTATAAATAAGGAAAAGTACTTCTGGTTTGTCTTTCCTACTATCATTTATTATTAAGTTATCATAAAAAAGCTGATATACACCTTAAGTTTGCCATAATACTTGTTTTTCAGCATAACGCATTACAATTTTTTAAGCCACAAACTTGCATTGTTACTCTTTTGCTTGAAATAATTATTTCCTTAGCATTTCATAGAGTTAAATTTTAATAAAAAATGTCCATCTCTCAAGTAAGTTAATTTGAATATTTAATCAATATTTTATTGGGCTTTTCAGTGTAAGAGAGCTCATTCAGACGCTATTAGATCTTAACTTATATATTTGAAATATTTCTGTATTATTAATATGTACCTATTAAATATGAACTCAAAGTATTATTGTGATGAGTTACTGGCATAAAAAAAAAAGTTGAAAAGATGTGATATCGGGCTTGATTGATTGGTGAATCATGAGGCAAAAACAAACAAACTGAAGAGTGGGTGTGGGAGTTTTTGTTTGAAGGGACGTCAAATACCTTCAAAAAATTTATTTTTGAATTTGTGGCTTAAAAAATAGAGCAGATTCTGCAGATTACAAATATATATAATTTATGTACTTTTTGACACTCTAACAACAATTATTGGCAACTTAAAAATGTAAACATACATTTAAATCCCATATAATGGGGAAGTGTTTTTTGCGTTTTTCTCAAAATATGATTTTTTCATTTAATGGTACACTTTCTGCAAAATCTGTTGCAAGTACATCTCTGTAATTTTAAAAGTCAATAGAATAAGTGCTGTTGTATCAATATAACCTATATTTTTATTTTTAAACCTTAAGATATTTTTGTAAATGGTGAAAATGTATGACAAAAATATGCAGATTTCTGATAAGTGAAATTTTACAATTTTTTAAAATTTTTTAAAAAAGTGTAACAAAGATTTAAATAGGTTAACTATATAAAATAAACTGTGTTTAATCATCACACAAGATTTCAAGGTAAGATTTTCACTAAATTTTTGAAAAAGTGTTACAAAGTGAATACCTCAAAAATTTCAGGGGGAAAAGTATGTTTATATTGTTATTTTAAATTTACTTTTCAATCCAAAAAGAAATTTTTTTTATCTTAAAATATTCATAAAGGTCTTACTAAATTAACATAAAAATAAATCATAATGATACATGCATATTTGTATAAGATATGTGCTTTAAAAGAATATCCCAAATTTCCAACTTCTTAGTTGTCGCAGACGTCCCAGTCCCCTTAGCAAAATGCTCGGAATAACATCAATTGCACAGCGATATCCTTATTCAGTCAATAGGTAGCGTTTTAAAGTCATTACTTTTTAGTTGAAGATTTCTTTTATGTGTGAAAATCGTGGGCTTATCACTAACATTTCAGTTTTTGGTAAACCCACGGTCCTTAAAGTAACCGGATAATTTTTTATAAATAAGAAAAATATTTCTCATCTTCAAATAAATTTATCTCCTTCAAAATTATCACCAAAGGAGTCTATAGAATTTTTCCAACGTTTCTTCAAGTCATCGGAACACTGTTTATAAGCGTTGGAACTAACCGTTCGCAAAATAACGCGTAGCATTTGATTTAATATCCGAGACGTTTTCAAATCTCTGTCCTTTCATGGATTTTGCATATTTTGATTACAAAGTACTTATTCACCACGAATTTGTTCCTGAAAATCAAACAATTAATCTATTTTTACATTGAGGTGCTTTTTCGATTAAGAAACAGGATAAGGCGAGTTAGGAAGGAACTGTTGGATTCTGGGCAACGGTTTCTTTTACACGATAATGCTAGGGCCCATACAGCAATTTCTGTACAACAATATCTTGGTAAACATTCAATTACAGTTATCAATCACCCTCCATATTCTCCCGACTTATCTCAAGCTGATTTTTTCCTTTTTCCGAAGCTTAAGATGGCCATGAAAGGACAGAGATTTGAAAACGTCTCGGATATTAAATCAAATGTTACGCGTATTTTGCGAACGGTTAGTTCCAACGCCTATAAACAGTGTTTCGATGACTTGAAGAAACGTTGGGAAAATTCTATAGACCCCTTGGTGATTATTTTGAAGGAGGTAAATTTATTTGAAGGTGAGTAATATTTTTCTTATTTATAAAAATTGTCCGGTTATTTTATGGGCGCACATACATTTAATTCACTGTTTCTTGCCTGTATTTCATTTTTTAAAAATAAGTTTACGCATATACCTGTTTTAAATATTGCTTACTTGGTTGTTTTTACTGCGTGTTAAAATTATATGAATAACTTAAATTTCCAAACAAAGCTCTGGATTTGCAAGATTATCCGGTGAAGCCACTTCTTTTCTTTGGTAAACTAGAAGCATAATTGGCAATGTTATGCGAGAAGGAACGAACTCACACTACACTGAAACTGACAAAATTGAATTTTTATGAAGCATGAAATTAAACATTTATGTTGCTGATGATTGGTTCTCCAGTAAATAAAAAGAATATTTTATTTGGCCTTAAGTGATAATAAAATATTTCCCAGACAGCTAGATAGGTGACGCACCGTACCAGCTATTTAACTGAATTTTTAAACTTTTGCTTGTTGGTTCCTCGACTGTCCAGTTGTGTGGCAACGAAATTTATCGCCTGCAAGCTAGCTTAGATCATAGTTTTCTATATCCCAATAGTTTTAAAAAAGTGCGAAAGCGGACTAGTTCAACGCTAGGGTTATAGAGTTCTGTTCGCTTTCCTTTATCTGATAAGTTCTCTGTCACATCGTTTCTGTTTTCCAACATTGTTCGATCGGAATCAGTGTAAACGAAGATAAAACATCCGTTTTATCGCTCGCACTTCATTACCGGTGTTTAGTTTTGTTATTGCGGTTGGCAACTGTGAAGAATAACTTGTTTCCCCCTTCTTCCCGACTGATAATTCCTCGGCTCTCTATCCAGGTCAGATTCGAGATAGGAGTCGTAGCAAACTAGGGCAAAAGAAAAGGAAAAAAATACCTCCGATCGCTTTATTAAAAGACCCATTGGTGAAGAAAGGGGTTAATTGTGTGTTAAGAGGAAATATTATTGTTTATAAACATTTTTATTCTTTTAAGCCATATCTCAACCACGAGGGTGTAAATTGGTATATTGTTATGAAGAGTCTGTATATAACATCGTTTGTATGAACGTATGTTAAAAGATATTTAGTTGATATACATTTTTTTGGGTTTCCAGTTATTAGTATTTCCTCTGACCCGAGGTAGCCTAGTGCTACGCGTCGGCTTTCGGTGCTGAGGGTGCTCGGAACGAAACCCGACGAGCGCCATTAAATACCCTCTTGTCTAGGCCGTATAGGGGTAGGTTGAATCCGCAGACCGGAAAGTCCCTCTAAGACAGGGGTGTCAAACTGAATGGCTAACTTGGGCGAAACAAACAAGGTTTAACTATAGGTGGGCAGCAAAAAAATCAATATTAATACAAACGTATGTTTATTTACCTAATTACAGTATATTCAACATAAATATACGCATTTTGTTTAATAATAGCAAAAAAAGAGTATAATTTTTAAAAAAAACATTTAGCGAATTCTTCCTATCTTATTATAATTCTGCGTCGGTATTTTAATATATATTATTGTGTGCCAATATATTGGCCGGGCCGCAAAAATGTTCGTGGCGGGCCGCGAGTTTGACAACCCTGCTCTAAGATTTCAGAGAGGGTGGGAGAGGGTATGATCCCTCCAGCTGTCGGTCAAAATGGATTTGGCACCTGGCTAAAACGGACTCCGACCCTTGTGGTACTATTATAAACCGGAGCCGCACACGTAAGTCCGCTAGCCAATATGGATCTGGTCTGGAGTATTTTCGGCCAGGGGGGGGGGGCATTAGAAAGAACAACAACAACAACAACAACAGTATTTCATGTTTTACACTGTCGGTGAATCCTTTTTTTTTATGTAATTATGGAACTGTTATGGATATTTCTCAGTTCCCGCCGGGTTTTGGAAATCATGGAAAAAAATTTCGAATCGAATTTTCATTTTGTATAGACCTAGAAGGTTCTAGACATTTTCTCAAAAGAATAATTCTGAGGGGGAAAAAAAAGAGCTGAAGAATTCAAATACGGTTTTCAGAGAAAACGAACAAATTTGCTCAAATTTCGGGGTCGCTGAGATGGATAGCGACACACCCGATGCCGTTTAGGCGCAAATTCAGCCCTAATCAGCATTGGGGGAGGGGAGAGAGGAGGAAGAAGAGTGAGAAACAAAATGTCCAAAACTGCCGAGAGTAGTGTCGTATCCGTAGTTTTCGGGGTTGCTGAGATGAATATTGACACTCCCGATACCGTTCAGGTGCAAGTTCAGTCCCAATCAGCATTGGGGGAGGGGGAAGAAGGGGTGATAAATAAAATATCCAAAATGACCGAGAGTAGTGTCGTATCGATAGATTTCGAGGTCGCTGAGATGAATAGAGGAAACTAAATATGCTGTTTATAATCAAGTTTTGAGTTAAATTAATATTACAGTGGATTCGTAATTTTACTTTATAATTTGTATACTGTACATATATTTTTAATTATCTGTAAATAAAATTACTCAGATTTTACACTATAGGTAGAACTATAAGCCTTTTCCTGTCTAGTAAAAAAATTGGGATAAATAAATATCCTGCAACGCCGGGTAAACAGCTAGTTTATATATATAAATCTTACGTTTTTTTAAAAAAAAGTTTTTATTTTTATTTTTTACATGCCTCCTTTTATATCTTCTCCATGCGGCCACATCGTAAAACGACCATTTTTTTTGGAACCATTACTGGCCGCCATAGAGAAATCCACCCCTATTCGCCGGGTCACCCTTCGAAACGGCCACTTTTTTGGGAATCATGCCAGGCTGCCTTAGAGAAGTTTCACTCTCTATTTTCACGTATGTATGTTTATTTATAAATATATATATATATATATATATATATATATATATATATATACACTGAAGTGCCACTGAATTAGGGATACCTACCTAGTAACGAGTTGGGCCTCCTCTGGCCTTGATAACGGCTGCCACACGATGAGGCATAGATTCAACAAGTTTCTGGAAACGTTCCACGGGAATGGCTTGCCAAATATTGGCTAAAGCTGTCCATAATTCAGTAAGGTTCTTTGGTGCTGTGTGATGGCCTTTCACGCCTTGTTCCAAAACATCCCAAAGATGCTCAATAGGATTTAAGTCTGGACTTCTAGGTGGCCAATTCATGGCAGAGAAGTCAGAGGAATGCTCATCCAACCAGCCAGTAGCCAACCGGGACTTGTGAGAGGTACAGTTGTCTTGCTGGAAAACTCCATTACAGAACAACATAATAGAACAGCATAAACGGATGGAGGTGATCACCCAGCAACTCTACGTACCGAATTGCATTGAGGAAGGTTGGTACACACACCAAAGATCCCAAACTGTGCCACGAAAAAACACCCCAGACCATGATTGAGCCACAATGCCCTTGTACAGTTCCAGCCAGGCATGCAGGATCCATGGCTTCATGAGCCTGACGTCATATTCTCAGCCTCCCGTCGGCGTTAAATAGTCGAAATCGAGACTCATCACTCCATGCTACTCGTTTCCAGTCCTCTACACTCCAGTCTCTGTGCTCTCTTGCCCAGGCAAGACGTGCAGCCCGATGGCGAGTATAGAGCAGTGGTACTCTCGTAGGTCGACGGCTCCCGAAACCCATACGGTGAAGCGAGCGTTGCACAGTCCGTTTACTGACTGTACGACTGGCACCGTCATTAAACTGGGTGGTAATTTGAGCTAATGTTTGGCTTCGCTGGCTACGTACAATACGCCTGAGCCGTCTCTCACCACGCACTGTCAAGGCTAATTGTCCTTTGCAGTTTGCTCGATCGCTAGTTTTTTTTCCACCATCCATGTATCTCTTGACACTGTCGACCTTGAAAATCCTAGCTGTCTGACGATTTCGGAAATTGAATGGCCCATGCGTCGCGCGCCTACGATTTGTCCGCGATCGAAGGCGTCTAAATCAGGCAGTTTACCCATACTGGCAATTCCAACAACTAATTCAGAACAACCACAGTACGCGCTATATATGCAGTTACCACAGCGCCATCACTTGCGCATACATGATGCGCAGCGCTACACAATTTGCATAGGCTTTGCTATCCCTAATTCAGTGGCACTTCAGTGTATATATATATATGTACGTATGTATGCATATGTATGTATGTAAGGTAAATTTCACACTTGTGAAAACACGAAAAAAAAATAGCCCTGGATACACTCACTGTATAGTGCACAAAAAATATTTCCTAGAAAACAAGAAAAAATTGATTTCTTGGTGTTTAATGAATAAACTTGTCGATTTGTTTTATAATTTTTATAGATGTGAAATAATAGGATTTTTTTTTTGTTTGTTATATTACAAAAGAGCAGTGATACTCTTTTTAAAGTGTCTTCTATGCTTTCATTAATATTGATTTTGAAAGTGCTTTATTTTCAAAATATGTATTGGAGATATTTATGAATGTGTTAAAAAAAAATTACTGTTGGTTCTTTGGAAGGATGCAAGAATGGCTAGATCATTCGACTTATCTGAAGAAAAATTGAATATGAAATACATTTAAAATAAACAACTTTCTTAAAGCGATTTACTTTATGACATTATTTGAATGACTCCTATATTGATTCCAAAATGATGTATTAACTACGTTTAATCACCTTGATTTTACTTCTGTCTTATTTTTGTTATTTATCGAAATTTAGAGTGTAAAAGAAATCTTCTCTGTTATAAAAATCTATTCTTATAGATTTTTCTTAATTGTAAAAAATTGACCTTTATTATCTTTTTTAAATCTCCCAACATATAGCGCCCTTTAGTAGCTATTTTGCACACGTTCTCTCCATTCGCCGTTTTGGCATTTCGAATGTAGCAAGTTTCTTGATTTTATCTTTTTTAATTTTTTTTCTCTCTTAATTTCGTCCAGCTCTTAAATGATGTTATTTTATACGCGCTTATCTTAACGTTCCTCGATCCACAAGGTTAAAAACAGTTCTTAGAAGACCCATTTTATACGCCTGCCGCAAACACTTTACCAAAAGACCTACTGATGCACTCAGTGAGTTACGAACGTTTCAAGCACCCTACCGAAATGATTCTTCATAAACGGACACTTGTAAATCACCCGCTCCAACCAATACACGTACCCCGATTGAAGAGGGGAAGAAGAAGAAAGAAGAAAAAAAAATCCTTCATAATATTTTTTTTATTTCGTTCGGTGGTTGTTATTTTTTCGGCGCGCCCAATATGGCTATAAACTGTTCTATCCGTTCTTCATAAAGAACGTTTTTCATCAGACACCAAGCGTAACTCAAAACTTCTTCCGAATCCAGTGACGCAAGGTCTGACGTTTCCTCGCGTGACGTCACTCGGTTTGACAGCGCCATCTGTCGACGCGTTACTTGCTTTATTTTCATTGAAGTTCTGGGGTGATACCGTGTGGAAAGTGGCTGCCGCACGCGAGCTTATTTATTTTTTGTCACGTGCAGCGTTGGGGTGTAAAGCGTGAATCGGATTTAGGCCAGTGGCGATTTAAGTGCAGTTTTTCGCTCTTTCTCCGCCAAGCGGAGAAATGACAGACGATTTATTCATTGCCATGCTCGCTTTTTATTTTCGTTGAACTGATGGGGAATTAGTTTTCGGTCGGTGTTGGTCACATGTAATTAGGGGAAATTAATATATATTTTTGCTTTTAATAGATTGGGCCGAAGCTTGATAGTGTTTCGGTTTTATGTTTCTTGTAGCTGCGGTTTAGGTTAGTTCGCATGGGGATTAAACGTAATATTTAAAGTATAGTTAAATATTTTTATTCTAGCTGAATAATTATAAATTTTTTACTATTAAAAATTTTTCTTACGCTGAATTGCGAGGAGGGAACATTTCTGAATTATGTTTTAATTTGGTATGTCTAAACTGATATTGCCGCTTTAACAGTAGTTTTGTGACAGTAATTTTCCTGAAATAGCAAGTATTTCTGAGCGATTTAAATTCGCATTCGAAACAAATCGGCATTTTTTTTCATTACTTTTTATGATCCAAAATCTACATTTAGTAAACTAGCTGAATACCCGTACTTCGCTACGGAGTACATTCAAATTAAATACAACGGTCAATGTATGCAATTAATGCCTATATATATATATATACATTGGCATTTATATATATATATATATATATATATATATATATATATATATATATATATATATATATATATATATAATAGATATTTAAAATTAAGATGACTAAAAGGGACAGATGCGACCATTTAATACTTCAATAACCTAACACAAGATATACATTTAAAATTACGCAGAAAGAAAGTGGAGGTGGTATAGTTGATGACTGGGAGACGGGGGGGGGGGGGTGTTGTGACACCCAACCCCGGTTAAACATGTTTTGTACCTAGGCAACACTCCCGGAGGTCGGCTATAACACCAAGACAGTTAGAAACAATTATGAAGAAAAATTTTTTTTAGATGAAACAGATAAGTTAAACCATATAATTTTAAATATATATATATATATATATATATATATATATATATATATAAAATAAATACAACGATCAATGTATGCAATTGATGTAAAAAAACAAATATATATATATATATATATATATATATATATATATATATATATATATATATAAAATAAATACAACGATCAATGTATGCAATTGATGTAAAAAAACAAATATATATATATTTATAAGCAAATCATAACGGATATTTTTATAGACGAAATAATGTAGAAGAAAATATTCAAATTAAATCTAATCGAACATACGAAAGAATATAGTACAGTTTGAGGAACATATCTTTTACTGTATTTTAATATTTTTTTGGATAATTTCCAATCGTCTGCCGCATTGGAAAAAAGAAAAAATATTTTTTTATAGATTTCGTTGTTATACACGTGACGCAAAATTAGTTTAAAGTATCACAAAAAGAAAAGAAACCAGGTGATCAGCATTAATAAATTAAATTCTAAAAATTAATGTTTAAAAATTCACGAAAAATCAGAAAATGGCGGTAAAGATTCGAAAAAGATATCATTTTAAAGGAATTTTTGCGATCTGTCTCGTGATATAAATTTTATAACCCACAGATTATTATTTTAAATGCAAATTTAAAAAACGTTACAAAACAGCTTAAAAATTTAATTTTTAAAAAATCTAAGAATTTTTTTAAAATCTTTCTTAGTGCACAAATCAATATCGTAGAAGTTAAAGAGAAGACCTACAATGTTCATTAAAAGAATCCAAAGAGCGGATTCATTTTTATGATTGGTTTCTCTTGCGGTAAATTAAAAGTCAAGTCGAAAATAACATTCAACGGAATTTTAGATATTCCCAAAATATTTTTTTCGCGTACGTATCCCCACAAGTTTTTTTCAAAAGGTTTAATCAAGATTTATAATTTTTCATATCGTCTGCTTATCTGAATATTTTTAATATTTGCTTGTGTAAATTAATTTTTCTGAAGTCGTTTGCATGATAAAATAATCAAATTCCGCTGCTTTATCGTTTGAATTTATTTTTTGTTTCATCCATGAGATTATTATGCTTCTCCTCATTACTTAAAACGTATATACTCTTAATTTTCGTAAATTTAAAAAAAAAAAAATAGGCTATGATTATGGGTTTACCGTCAAACCTTTTTTTCTCTCTTTATAAACGAAGAAGATATATTTCTTTTTGGTTCTACTTTTATATGCTGGCTTTTTATACATTTACGTTTGAAATAATCTCTTTATTTTGTATTTGTGTTCCGCTTTACTAAAAATGTCATAACAATTCCGTAGACATATTAATTTCTTTTTTTTTTTTGTCACAAAAAAAAAATTAATAATCGTCTCGCAATTTTATCTATTTTTACTTTGTTTTATTCTTTTCGTACACTTCGATTTTTATAATGAAAAATTTATGAATTTGATTTATAATGAAATATTAATGTACTTTCTTTTTTTTTTTTTAGGTAAGCTATCAATATTTCTTTTAATAGATGATGAATTTCAGAATCTGGTATGTTGATTTTCTTAATTTATTTGAGATTATTCACGAACTTGAAACGAGTTTTTATGAACTGGTGCCATACATTTTGCAACTTTAAGTAATAAATTGAGTTTTTTTTTTAATTGCCTGGTAGTATTTACCCAACAAACACAAAGTCATCGGGCCGGGGTCGGAAGGTTCCGGCCAGCCGATTTCACCACTGCCGGGCCGGAGCATTAGGTCAGTATCGTTTCCGTCACGGCTGTGTCCTCTCGCCCGCGACTACCCCGTCGACTTCTGGGCCGCTTCCGGTAGGAATCGAGCCATCGTTCATCCGACTGCGAACCGTTAGGCAGCCGCGATTAAGCCATCGATGCGGACAGATAGCCAGAGCGTAACCGGAGGTTGACGGGCCGGTTACGGGAGCAATAATTGGTGTCGACATACCGTCATCTACCCATCTCGTAAACAGCAATGTGCCGTAGGTCCGGGTATCATGCCAGCATTCTACCAGAATCGGACCGCCGGCAGTTTTTCAAAGTTTTTCGTAGGACCCTTTCGTTTATATGCTTATTTATTTCATTGACGATTAACCTCTGATATCAACCCTTTCACTTTTTTTATTATTATTTTTTTGCCTTCATATTTCTAGTATTCAGTTTTGCCTTATGTATTTTTAGGTATTGCCAAATACTGATCTTTGTTATTACCTAAAAATTTGCATATGAATCATTAGTTTACTTGTTAGAACAAAACCTCATTTCGTATTAAGATACATTTACCCAAATTTGAAATTTAAGATAACATTAATACCAACCATTAAAGCTAAATCATCTTTCCATTCGATCTAAGGTTCCAGTTTGTTTTTTTTTAATTTAGAATGAGATTATAGTATGTAAAACAGTACTACTTTAATAATTAACAAAAAAAATTTGTACTTCCCCAGTATAAAATTTATTAACATAATTTGATATATTTATCTTTCAAACCTGAGTAATGTGTAGTGTGTATGATGAAACCCATCTTTGTGAGCTTGTGAAAACTTGCTCAGAATTTATTTAAATTATTTTTTGGTGTAGAGTTAATAAATGCAGACACACATGTTTTTAAATACAGAAAAGAGCTGGTTTAAAGTAAAAATAGTTTATTTAGAAAGTACATAGCACATTTACACAATTTTTTTCTATATTTTCTACAAAACAGGATCCTTTTGCTGTACCTCTGGCTCCATCTTTACAGCATCTAGGGAAAAAAAAGAAAGAGAAAATCAGTTCATAAATTTATGTGAAAGGAAAATGACTCCCATCCCCAGATATAATTTATGAATCAAAAGAATTTATTTAAATTATTTTTTCATGTAGAGTTAGTAAATGCTCTGCAGATAAGAAAATTATTTTTTGCATAGTTTGTACATTAAAGGGTAATTTATTGTTGTAAAAATAGTTGATTGTTGAAAGTAGTTGAAAAAATTCATTGTTGATAAAGTAGAATTAAATAAATCCAATTAGGAAATATAAATTCTGAGACAGGGGTTTAAAAAAACTTGATATAAAACAGCACCCAACACATGAGTGCAGTTTTAAATCTGTTGTCATTTTATTGATAACTACTTCCAAGAAGTAAATTCCTACCACATTTTTTTTGTAAAACCAATTACATACTGTGAAAACTACATCATGTAAAAAATATTTACTTGATTAAATAAATATACTAATAGAAAATAGTTATAAAATATTTGTAAAGAGTATTCCCCTTTTCACTAAATTTCTCTCTGTACAGTAGAAAATCCAACCATGTCGATTAATTTGTTATTATATATATAAATAAATAGGGTAGATTGCCTTGATAAGAGTACAATAATCAGTTTTTAATGTTGAGCATAATTTCAGCTCAACATTGAAAGCTGAATCAGAGACTTGTCTAGAATGACACCAAAATTTCCTCTTCACTATTGACAATAATGCTGTTGAAAGTAGAGAAACACAAGAATAAAGATTGAATGCTAAGTAAAACATTAGCATACAAAATCTTAAAACTTCTAAATTTGATTACAACATGCCATACAGAGCATTAATACAGATGCTGGGTCAGATTTAGAAATTAAAGATTTTATATAGTATTCAATCTTCATTCTTGTGTTTCTTTACTTTCAATGTGAGAGTGATTCTCGATAGTGAAGAGAAAATTTTGTTGTCATTCTAAACAAGTCTCTCAGTCAGCTTTCAATTATTGTACTCTATCAAGGCATTCTAATCTATTTTATTTATATCTGTAATAACTAATCATTTAATTGACAGGATTGAATGTCGTACTGTACTCAGAAATTTAGTGAAAAGAGTGAATACTCTTTAACTAATCTATTACTATAATAATGAATAAAGTAAACATTTATTATATGATGTAGCTTTCACAGTAATTGGTTTTACAAAAATTGTGGTTGAAAGTAATTTGGGATACTAAATTCTGCATAGTATTTTAATAGAGCATATCTTTTGTTACTAAATTGTCAAATTATGGTGGAGATCTGTGTATAAAGTATTTTTTATTTGCGAGCAGCTGTTATTAGGGATAACCACAGTAAAAAAATATTCAAAATATACTATTTAGATTCAGTAATTACTAAACAATTGTTATGATATATTGTTTGATTAGTCTAGGTTAATTTGAAAAATGAGGTGGGTAATATTGACTAGCTGTCAATGTTGAGTGAAATGGCATAGATTATATTATAAAGCGTGAAAAAAACACTTAGACTTTTTGAACCAAGCTTCTAACCCAAATTTAAGTTTTTTAAAAAATATTTTGCTAATGAGAGTATTTTCACAGATCTTAACAATGGAATAGAAAACCTGTATAGTCAACAAATTCATGGATAAACGATTCAGTTCTAAAAGCAAAAATCCTGGTTTCTGTATACTGTTGTAACATGATTATTATAAAAGTATACAGAAACCAGGCCTTTTGCTTTTAGGGCTGCATCTTTTATCCATGACTTAGTTGACCATACAGGTGTTATGTTCGATTCTTTAGATCCATGAAAATATTTTCAATTTTAAAAGTTTTATTAAATTTTTTTTAAATTTCTGGTTAGAAGTTCGGTTTGAAAAGTTAAAAGTATTTTATTGCACTTTGTAAAATAATCTATGCCACTGCACTCAACTAGAGAATAAAATTAAGTTTTAGCAGTAAATTTACTTTTTTAGCAGTAAATTTACTATTTTTAAAAAGTAACATTACATTAACCAAAAGGTATTAAATACATGACTTTTTTAAATACCTCATTGAATCTTGTGTATTACCAGCAGCAATATTAGACACTGTCCAACAGACTTTCTGAAATGAATAAAAATAAATATATAATAACACAAGGCAAGCTGTTAAATTATAATCAGAAAAATTTCTCCTCACATGAATTTTCAAATCAGATTGAGTGAAAATTACTCATAATGGAATATGCACTGAGCATATAATTTAATACCAAAAATTGCCTGGTGATTAAAAGTTGAGAAGTAATCAGACTTTCAATGTGCTGAATATGTTTAGCACAATATTTAAATAAGACTTTAATATACATGAACTAGATTACTACCTCACAAAACTTCCAAGAAACAATTTCAACTTTCCATAAAACTCCAACTGATGTTTAGAATCAGTTGAGTTATTTTTCAGGCACAACTTTATCAACATATTTAATTATGAAACTTTGAGAAAGTAAAGACAATTTACAATGCATTTCCCCCCATTTTTTTAAACAGCTAAACAAGATGCTCAGTGGAATTTTAAAAAATTTAGTACAATCAAATATTTGACAAGGCAATAAAAGAAATTCTAAGCATAATGCAACAATTTAAAGAACAACATAAAACAGATGCTGTCTATGATTTTTTTCATTAACCCAAAGCTCATGCTTAACTTGAAGAGTTCAGAATCAATGGGGAGAAAAAAAAGTACTAATCAGAATTTTTGAAAAAATTCCAGTTGACATACCATATACGAGATGAGGTACTAGTTCCCAGACATACACTTAACTAAAGTTTAGATTTAATGAGTTTCTAACTCTTAATTTTAGGATAGTAAAACATAGTTATGTCTTAACTGGCTAATGTGTGCATGTGCACGTAAGAAAGCACATAATAGATATATTTAGGATAAAATATTAAAGATATTTTTTTTACTGCCTTCATCTCTAATAACACAGATAAAAGTGATTTCAAACACGATACAAATTATAAAATTAAGGGGCTAGGGTTTGAAGTCTAAGCTTCGATTCATTTTCGAAAACCTGTGTCAACGAGATGTTGTATTGTGACCCAGACAATTGGCGAAACTTTCCAAACCTATTTTCAATAATGTCGGTTTGAATTTTTCCTGTTAAAAAATATGCCATCCCCAATTCATTGCAACAATATGTTCACATTTCAAGTACAGCATGTGTAGTGTGAGAAAGTGTGGTATATGTTTTAGTTAAAAAGCCAGAAGTATATTTAAGAGAATTCCAAGTATCAAGCCAAACTAAGAATTTTTGTAGGTACATAACCTTTTCATTGGATGAATTAGATGACAAAGACTCACAATACACATCTCGTTTATGACCCCCTTTTAACTTACTTTACACATTCATTATCTTCCACCATTTAATAATGATTGCAATATATTCAGATGTTTCTAAACAAAAAGGTTCATCAGTATGTGTAGAAAGCACTTTCAACCCTTCAACAAAATAGTCATTGAAAATTTTAAGGCATAGTTTTACATTTTGTCTCTCCATAGAAGATGGAGTTTTTAAAAGTTAATCCAAACACATATTATGTTTAAATATGTGTTTGGATATAATTATCCAAACACATTATGATAACACTATCTGTCCATCCTCTAAAGAATGGATACTTTTAATGGTTCTAAAAGAGGCAGTTTTAGTTAAGTTATGATCATTAAAATCAATAAAATGCATACACTGACCATAATTCTTCTGATTCAGCCAATTATTTCTGACACACTTCAGAATGTGTACAGGATCAAAAATATAAAATAATGGTCTATTAGGATTTGAAGGATGATTATATAATATACTTAAACAAGGGGGGTAGCAAAATAGGATATTGTTTAATAATAAAGTCAGTTGTTCAGTCAAGAAGTCAATTATTGTATTTTGATGATGAGAAATTTTATGTCTTAGAACATCAAGCAATTCAATTACCACATTTAATACATTTTCACCATCACTCATTACTGTTTTCATTTAATCCAAATTCTTTATATAAGTATTAAGACTTAAAATGGAATAAACATGTTTAACAGAGAGAAAAATTTATGGCATGCATAAAATTAAATTTTACCAAAATTTAAAATTACTTAGCCCATTAATTAATGATCTAATACATCCAAAAGCAATTTCCTTTTTACTACTTCTGTAATGAATTATCAACGAACCTCTAACAACTTATCAGGAAATTCTAAAAATATTTTAAAATTTTAATGTTAACCATTAAGAATAAATAAAGCTTGGCACTTCACATTTTCATAATATAAATATCATTTTTCTGTTATTATAAAAGACTCTGTAAACCAGGCGTTTTGCTTTTTGGAACTGTATCTTGTATCCGTGAATTCATTGATTATACAGGAGTTCTATTCCATTATTAAGAAAGGGTTATTTCATTCACTTATCAAACACACATTTTGATATAATAAACCACAACTCACAATGAATGTCTTATCTACAGTTTTATAAACAAACTTTGTCCATGAACAGATTTTATATTTTCTAAATAAACCTTGGCATTTTATACTTTTATAATATAAATCTCTTTTTTTGGCAAGAGTTAAAGACTTTCAAGTTTTTTCACAAGAGTTAACATGACCAGGGAGTCATGTTAACTGAAATCCCTGGATTGCACTTTCTCACTCATCTAAAACCTTAACAACAAGCTTCACAGTTAAAAAAGAATAAATAAAGAAAATCAATATTCTATCCACAAATTATTGAGACCAAAGTTTATGAGAAAGTTCAGATTAGCGTCTAAGTTAAAAAAACTAATTTGAAATTTTTAGTTGTTTAATAAATATTTTTATAGTTTTTTCATAGAAAAATTTAATTAGTTAAAAATAAATCTAAAAAAATATTAAAAACAGTGATTTTGGCCACAAGTCCACTGCTGAAAATAAAAGTATAGCTCGAGAATAAAAAAGGTAGGCTCAGTGACGTTAAACAAAAACCTTACATGAGTTATGAGATCCAAGTGGTATTTGTCTTTCAAGCCCGAAGTTAGATTCCAGTTTCAAAATTCTGTAAAGAAACCAATATTTTCTTATAATGCCATAATAAAAATTTAATGTTTTATCAAACCAAGAAGTATTGAAAAGTAGAGTTCTTTATAAACTTGCTTATCACTAATATAAAAAGGGGAAAAGAAACTAATTTTACCCTTTATATATATATATTAAGCCAATAAGTTCACATTTATTTTGCACAGCATGACAACAAAATAATTTCCAAAAGACCTTTAGAGATGAACAGCTTATAGATAGTTATTGAGAACATTCTCAGATTTATAAAAACTCTTATCGTACAATATCTATTACAATAAAGCAATTTTTTGTATGTACACATTCTGATAATCTACAAATCTATATACTTATAAATATATAATTTAAAAACATGGAATGCAAATTAATAAGTTAAGAAACAATTTATGTATCTAAATAGTCTATTTTGGAATAATTTTCACTGCCATCATCTCTAATAACACTGATAAAAGTGATTTCAAACACGATACAAATTAGAAAATTAAATGCACGTGGCATCTATATTGACACAAATTTAAAACTCTAAACTTCTCATTACTCCAGAGGTTCTTTGAATGAATTCAGGAATACAATGGAGTTCACATACATACAAAAATTAATAATTCTTGAAAATATATATACACTCAATTGCAAGAATATATACACTCAGTTGCAAAAAGTATGCACCATTATGTTATTCCTAAAGAGTGAAATTGTTTTATTTTATATCTTCAGAGAGAGTAGAAATATAATCTAAATATCAAAGCCAGTTCAAAATATTGATTAATAGCAATTGAATTCAAAATGTTCCTTAAATAAGCTTTTTATTTAATGAGATATTCAAAATAAAAAAATGCTCCAATATTTGCTATTGTTTCAATATTTACTTGACATGTGGATACTGATTAAACAATATTTTGATCTGGTTTTGAAATTTTGAATATATCTTTGCTCTCGATAGACATAAAGAAATTTCACCCAGTAGGAATAACATATACATATATAGCAATTGAGTGTACACATAGAACATTATAAATAGAATTTTAAAAAAATTATATTTTAAGGCTATTAAGATTATACATGAAAAATACCTATTAGTGTTTAGCATTTAAATTAAAATATATAATTATACTAAATACATTCTTTTAAATTATGAACACAAAAATTTTAAGAATATTTGTTCTTTATTTCTTTATAATGTATAAAATGCAGTGTATTTTATAAAGTTTACTCAAAACACAATTTGATAAGGAATTCAATAGATCCTTTTGTATGATTTACAAGTTCATTTTTAGAATCTTTTATAATGTGGAACGTTTTTGAATCCATCTTTTAACATTTAGACATGGATAATTTGTTGCCTATTGATACCTGGCAATAAGAACATTGTAAAATATATTTAATAGGAAAATGGACAATTTTTCCACCATTGAATACTATGCATGAATTTACTATGGAGGAATCATGTGTAACTGATTTATCAATCCAGTAGTAAAAAAATGTTTAATTTGGATTAACATATTAAAAAAATTTCATTATAATTTCTTTCAAATTTCTTTAAAGAAATAAAATGGAAAATATTATACTGGAAATGAAAATACATTTTTATTTTTCAACTATGTAGATTTGGAATTGATATTTGTGTCATGTATTTTATACTTTCTAAAGGATATAAAAATCTAAATAGTGCGTACAAATTACAATTCTAAATATTAATTTAATTAGCAAATACTTAAGACTTTCACAAGAGTCCATTTACTTCCTTTGTCCATCTAAAATATTAACTGAAACACGAATCTTAAATTATTCCGAAACAAAATGTTTTTATTTATACATACGAAAGTGCTCGTAAGTGCCATAAGTATTGCTAATTCAATACACTCAGTTCAGTAGAGTTTGATCTGAAATATGGTCAATTCATATATAACTTGGATTAAAACACTATCTTATAACAGAAATAGAATAATGTTCACTATGTAAGGGTGTTAAATAAAATCTAAAGGCAATAATTTAAGACTAACGAATGAAACTTACTTGTGGATTAATTTCAACGAACTTGTAATCAATCTTTAATGGCGCCTTTTCAATCACGTGCAACTGAATGTCCAATCAGATGGCACTAGTGCATTGTAGTATGACGAGGCGAAAAAAAAGATGGTTGAAATTTCATTATGCTATAGCTTTCAAAAGCTGCCTTTTGGTATTGAATATAAAATTTTATTGCTCTACTGAAATATTTTTCAGGTGCTTCAAAATAGATATTTTTGTGAAAAGAGATAAAATTCTTTTTTCTGTTTATTTTATGGTATATTAAATTAATAATATATATTTTTTGTAAATAAAATATTCAAAATATTTTTACAAGAAACTTAGGTATTTCTAAGTATTTCTAATTTTTAGATGTCATTACAGAACAACTGATTTGTAGAATTTCGCAATTTTCATCATCTTAATTTTACAGTAGTATATTCTTATAATACACATTGGAATGAAAAAAACAATTTTTAATTAACGGACCTTAGTTAAAATAAACAAATCACATTTATTTAGAAAAATATTAATGTAATTGTCTTTAAAGGCAAAGTGTTATTTTGAAATAAACATTCATATTTTTCAAAAGTCCATAGTAATCATACATGGTTTGCTTTACTTATTTCACTGACACATTGAATTGCTTTCTGTTTGTCATCAGAAATATGCCTCTTCATAGGAAGTCCTGTTACTTTAACATCATTCCATTCAATCATATCAATATAATCCTTGGCATCAAAGTTTATACGTTGAAATAAAAACTTTTTGATGCCACCTTCATTTTCAGCCCTTGCTTTTAGATTCCGGGGTAATCCAAGCTCTCTCTTACATGACTGCGATCATCTGATATCATACAAAGGACGAGATTTCAGAAGCAGATTTCTGGCACTGGAAAATGTATATAAGATAGCATAATAGCATTTTTCAATGACAACAACCAGAATTTAAACATTACTGTAATTGGAATGGGTGGAACTGCCGTGAACACTGGATTGAATAATGATGTGGTTCGTTTATTTGAAAAGGAATTAAGAAGGCCACTGCAGTGGTTGATTTGTCTATTTCATGGAAATGAACTGCGCCTACGTCCTAATTTGGAGGAGAAATAGGTAAACAACTAGAAAACTGCTATGAACTTCCAGTAATTGAATTATCACCTATTGAAAATGGCATTCCATTACTAGAAATTAAGGATGATTTAAGTGTGGACCCAAAATATTTGTTAGAAATGTCTAATGCAATCTCTGTTGGAAGGTGCTCTTCTGATTTGTCTATGAGAAAACCAGGAAAACTTTGTTATTCATGATAGCTTACATTAGCAAACCAAATACTTCACTTGTATGTGGGAACAGAATGTACTGCAAAAAAAATCTCCGAATACTGACTGAGTACATTTTGTAAGTATATGCATCTGTTTCGTTTCACATAAAGCGGAAACTATCTTATATCCATGGATCGAAGCACTTGTGGAAAACTTGTAAGCTATTCACGTTACCTCCATCAGACTCTTAAAAATGTAATTGACCCAGTCATTCAAAGAAATTCGTACTTCGCTGCTTCTGAAAATCTCCTCTTATGTATGATATCAGTTGATCGCAGCCACGTAAGACAGCTTGGATTACGCCGGATTCTAAAAGCAAGGACTGAAAAATGAAGGGGGCATTGGAAAGTTTTAAGTTCAACGTATAAACTTTGATGCCAAGGATTATATTGATATGATTGTACGTAAAGATGTTAAAGTAACAGAACGAGGCATATTTCTGATTATAAACTAGGAAGCAAAATAATCTGATCAGGAGAGTCAACGTACTGACTTCAGCAATTTTCCATGTCACACACAAGCAGTAGAAAGGATTGTTAAATTCGTTACCGAGTCACCCTTACCCGTCCGTGGCACTTCTGCAAGAGTTGCATGATAAAAACGAAAATACATTCTCAAAAGATAATGCCAAAATTTAATAATAAAAAACAAAACAAAACACAATTCAATGTGTCAGTGAAATAAGTAATGGAAACCATGTGTGATTACTATGGACTTTGAAAAACATGAATTTCTTTTTTTTCAAAATAACGTTTAACATCCCCAATCTCAAAGAACTTTTTAATCTTATGCACAGTAAGTGTGCGTTTAAATTTTCTTCTACACCCACTTTTGATTATATTCCTAAATCTGAAAAAGTTAAACCTCTGAATCAGGCTGATGAGCTTAAAGCAGGGTGTTTAACCTTTTGCAGCATCTGGGCCACATGGTAAATTTTTTCAAGGCAGGCGGGCCGCATAAAAAGTCAACTACATTCAAAAGTTTAGTTTTATTATGAAAATGAAAAATACATTGTATATGTAATGTATAAAATATTATAATCTTGGTATCAATGTGATGTGGTAATTTTGAACGAAATCGAACATAATGTGATTTTTTAAATTTGGGTTGGTCTAAAGCGAATTGCTCTCGAACTTACTAGCATTAATGATCGAATCAATCTCTCAAACCAATTTCTATCCTAGGAAATTGTCGTAATCCGGAGGAAAGAAATTCCCGCTGCTAATGATGAATTTCCTGTTAGGCGGGAAACCAAACCTGAGCCATGTTTTTTTTTTTATGGCGGAAGGGTACAAAGATACCCTCAACAAAATGTACAACCTAGTCAAAATTCAATATCCCAAATCAATTTCATGAAACTTTCTCAAATCTTATCTGAAAACATTACTGCAATTGGATTAATATCGGACCTTTCAAAATTACTTAATTTACTTACGCATTGAATTTTTTGGAAAAAAAAAATCCCAAAACCGAACGGCCACTTAAAAATTAAAAATTTATGTTCCGATCTTAATATTTCAAATCTTACCCGGTCCATTAATTGTTCACAGGTTAATTCTGATAGTGTTATTCTGATAGTGTGGTTTCTGATAGTGTTTAACATTTTTCCTTTATTTTTCTGTTCCATGCGAGGCAGTTTCCTCTTATTGAAGTTCCACACTTGATACCCTATCAGTGGAATGCTGGTGTGGGGCGTTCGTTTTTGCTTCCCATGCTTCAGTCCTCGGTTCGATCCTGCAAAGTGCAGTTCTGTTATCTGTACTCACGGATGTTCAAACCTGCCAATTTAATTATTAATATAAACTTACTTATTATTTTAAACTAATTGCCTTATTTTTTATTTCTAACATTTATTTAAACTAATTTTTTGCCTTTTTTTTTCTTATTGTAAATATATTTCTCGTATCCTGATTCAATTACAAAAAAAAACAATGTAATATATATTCTTCAATGTACGTACTGAGGATAAAGGGTCTTATTTTTTGATATTTTTTGGTGTCTCATGACATCTACTGTCTATGTCTCTGACATTACATTACATTAATATTTTTCTAAATATGTGTGATTTGTTATTTTAACTAAGGGCTGTAAATTTAAAATCTTTTCTTTCATTCAAATTTGTATTATAAGATATGTTACTGTAAAATTAATACGATGAAATTCAGAGAAAAAATCTACAAATCAGTTGTTTTATAATGGCATCTAACAATAGAAATACTTAGAATATTAAATTTCCTGAAAATATATTTTGAATATTTTATCTACAAAAATATATATTATTATTTTAATATACTATAGAAGAAATTTTAAAAAATACAAATTTTATCACTATTTCCTCTCTTATAAATAAAGAGTGGTGAAACAAGGACCCATTTTTAAGTAGATATTTAATTTCTCCAGTAATATATAAAATTGAAACTAATTTTCATCTGTTTTTATAAGCTTCTAGGGAGTTAAAAACATACACACAGAATACAATCTTTACATACAAGGAAAATTATGTGAATTTTCACATAATACAATTATACAATTTCACATAATACTTTTCACATAATACAATCTTTACATACAAGGAAAATTATGGGAATTTTCCGCGTAAAAGAAGTTTCACAACAATGAAATAAATATTTTTGAAAAGTCTGTTAAATTTAATCTTCGCCTTCCCTTTCAAATCCATAATTCTGATGCAGATATCTGTTACTTGTGGTTACGAATCGGAGGTACAGTTCCGGGACGATGCAGGGTAAACGATTTCGGTGCGATTCATATCAACCCATAACAGGCCCTGAAACACGTAAACGGAAAGCGTTTCCCCTTCGGAGGTTCGTAAACAACCCGCCAGTGGCCCGACAAAATTCTCCCGTACTTGTCGTTCAACCGGTGCCTCCAGCACTGGCCCGATAAGCTGCCGTCAGTCCTGTGTTTGTTGGGTATATTTTACGGAACCTCCATACAGTGGCTCCCAAAAGAGTTCGTACACTTACGATTTTCAATGAAATATG
This sequence comes from Dolomedes plantarius, assembly GCA_907164885.2. Classification (NCBI taxonomy): domain Eukaryota; kingdom Metazoa; phylum Arthropoda; class Arachnida; order Araneae; family Dolomedidae; genus Dolomedes; species Dolomedes plantarius. The sequence goes on from OU015490.1 coordinate 63,277,690, forward strand.
GGTCTATCCATTAATTAAAATGAATATTTCAGAATGGGTATTTAATAATAAGATCTATAATCTATTCTTAACAAAACTACATGAAATATTTTGAAAACATAGTAAAACTTTATTTTTAAGAAAGCAGTAATCAAAAAGTAACAAAAACTTTATCTCACAAAAGTCATCGTACACTGAAATATTTTCGGATAAATTCATAATTAAAATTATCGTCTGGCGCTTTGTTTTTATTTTTGAATTGTGGTGGCATTTAAAATATCGTTTGGCTTTAATTTTTGCTTGCCTACTCCGTAATATTCTATATATTATTTAAAAATGGCGCGTAGTCGTAAAGAAACAACAAACAGCATTCGAAAATTGATTATTTTTCGTAATAGTAGTGGTAAATCAGTTCGGAATATTGCTAAATTACTTAATTTATCCCATTCTACTGTGCAGTACGTGATAAAACGCTTTAAAGAAGAAAATCGGATCGGAAACAAGGTAAGAAAAGGTCGTCCGGCAAAGTTAGCAAAACGTGATCAGAGATTTATAATTAGAAAATTTGTGAAAAATCCACGTTTGAGTGGTGTAAAAATTTCTGATCGAAAAATCATAAGTGTACGAACACTTTTGGGAGCCACTGTAAATCAAAATAAATCTCGAATTGATTACCGAGTTTCGCCCATTTATTTAATAAAATACCCTTTTGGAATTCATTGCATGCCGTTTAAGACTTTTTTCTTTTCTTTTTTTTTTTCAAAATACTTATCTAGAAACAAATTCTTTGTATTAAAAAAATATCTCAATAGCTCTCTTAAATCAACTAGTTTTTAATATATGTTTTTTCCCCTGTCTGTCATAAGTTAAATCTTAATTAAGTTTTAAAGAATATCGCATTGAAAAAGATATGCAGGAAATCTCGTGTTAAGTTATACCACTTAAACATTTTTGTAAATTTGCAAGTCATTAGGTTGAATTTGAGGAGACTGTTTATAGAACTTACTCAACTACTTTTTATATTCACTAAAAGTTTGAGGATTAGAAAATAAAAAAAAAGTACAAACCGTCCAAGCGCACACCCACTACCTAGTAAGATTTCTTTAGCGAATTTCGAACATGAGACTTTTTCTCGTTTCTGTATTTGAGTTTAATGCTATCATGATCAGGTTTTTGAAATGTATAATATCAGGTGGTCATGAAGATACCTTGGTTGATCGGAACGTTGAACATATTAGTGGTTTTATTTCAACGGAATCTGTAATGCTGTTAGAAGAGAATTTAATAAACATGAGCCTGACTTTTGTGTATAAATTTTGCATATATTCTTTTTTTGGTTTCGCCAAAAATTTATTTGTATAATTAATATTGGTAATGTATGTGCCGCTGGCTTGCCAAATCGGTTAACTCCATGAAGCGAAAAGTGGAGAAAAGTGATAAAATAATATATATTGTTTCTTAAAGTTCCTCTGATAATGTAAATTCAAATAAGCATTCTAGAATGTATTACTGCAGGTGGAGCTTTAATCTGACAACATAGAAAATCTGTAAGATAGAATATCCGTGGAATAAAATTGTTATTATTATTACAATTTTTACGTGACTAAGGGAATTAATCGATTTAGCAAGTGAAAAAAATATATTTCAGTTAGTCTCTTCTAACGAAACTACCGCGGGTTATTACTTATCGTTGCTTACCTCTTTTTTTTTTTTAAGCATTTTGGTATTTTTCTGCTAACTGTTTACTGCTATTGGGTTTGGCGCGCTGCCAAAATTATAACTCACGACGCAGGACGGACACTTTTTTTCTTCCGGAGGACCGTTATTGAGGAACGTAATCCTACGTTAAAAGTAACAACATCCAATTAAGTCTTCAAATTATTTTTCCATTACAGAAAAAAATTGACATAATTGTTTACTATTTCACGAGTACTTATTTCTGTGGCGTTAGACTGTAACTGATTGATTATTTTACTTTTTTTTTATGTTGAAACAACACTAAACAATAAACCTTTATCATCAAATACTTGCTTCTGCGTTTGAATTGCATCATTTGAACAATTTACATTAGAGTACCGAGTTAATTGGTTCGGCTTCAGAAATAAATTATTATTCAGTAGCCAAAAAATCTTTAGTCTTTCAGTCGAGGTAATCGTTATTATTCGCTCTCTAAGCCCGTCTGCACACGAAGCAACTCAAAAGAAACTGATAACTTACTCCAGTCACAAACCAGTCTGTGATGAGTCGTAACCTATGTAATTGAATGGAGCCACGCACACGGCGCAACTGGTTACAAACTCTGAATGGAGCCACGCACACGGCGCAACTGGTTACAAACTCGTCCGACGAGTTTGTAACCAGTTGCGCCGTGTGCGTGGCTCCATTCAATTACATAGGTTACGACTCATCACAGACTGGTTTGTGACTGGAGTCAGTTATCAGTTTCTTTTGAGTTGCTCCGTGTGCAGACGGCCTAACGGTACAGTGGTTTGAGACAATATAGATGTATACGGTTTGGTCGGATCCGACCCGATCTCTTTTTTGATGAGGTTTTTGGTAGAAATAAGTGCCCAATAAGCATTTTGCTTGTATAATAACATCTATTGATAATATTTTACATGAAATAAAACCCTTTTTGTTGGAAAAATGACCAACGAATTGTAATTTTGCTAAACAAAGAAAATCTCCTTGGCACTTACATAGCATGTTGTTTATATCGGGTCTAATATGTAATTTAGTCTACCTGGTTTAAGAAGTTAATGAAACCAACTTTCCGAGCACAAAAATGTAAAAAATAGTATATACTGTCATTTTTGGCAATCAAAATCGAAATAAAAAATTTAAAAATTGGAAATAAAAAAATTTTAAAAATGACTAGCAATTATGAATAATTTTGACACTCGTATTTACTTATTCCTATATCTAGTAGGGAGGGGGGATCTAGTAGGTCTATCTGGTAGGGTTCCTTGTCAACTCGATCTCTTGCGGTGAGAGGGGAGAGTAGGGGAAGACACACCCTTGGCTCGGATCCGACCCCCACTGTATCGTTTAAGGGTTAGGGATATTTACTATGAATATATAAAGCTAAAAATCAATCACGTGCTCTGACACTAAAATTTCAAAAAGTGGAGTTAATCGACTTGGCTTGTGAATAGCTCATATGATGACGACATTTCTCTCTAGTGTTTGAAAACAACTTAATCGTGAGGTAAAGGACTTTAAATGTTTAATTCGTCATGATACATGTCAGGGTTGGCCAAGATAAACAGGATTAAGAGCCATTTGGAAATGTCTACACACTTAGAAGAACCAAAAACAGGAAAAGGTTCTATTTGATAGGAAAGAAATGTTTTTTTTCTAATGTTTGGATTAAATATATCATTCTACAGTTGTTTGGATGATGAATATTTCTAAATTCTTAAATAGTTTTAATAGTTCATCAATTGTTTTTCTTGTAATAGTTTTGCCGGATGATTCAAACCTGGCCTATTCTGATTTGTTGCAGTTCGTAGCAAATCAGTTAAATGTTGATCTGTCAACATTAGGCTATGCTTATTTGTTATCGACCGAAATGTCGAGTACAAAGATTCGAGGCTATAAGTTGTACCGAAAATGGAGGTTATTTGGCGTGCCGCTCATTTTAATTTTTGGTATTTAGTCTCTGGCACTATTTTTCAAAATTCATAGCGGCAATGCAATTGATTTATGGAGTAGCTAGCCGAATACGCGTGCTTCGAAGTGTACGGTGTACATTCAAATTAAATACAACGTCCAATGTATGCAATTTATGCCAAAATATATATATATATATATTTGAAATAAATACAACGGTCAAATGTATGCAATTAATGCCCCCCCCCCAAAAAAAAATAAATAAATAAATAAATATATATTTATAAAGAAATTGTTACGGATATTTTTATAGACAAAATGATGTAGAACAAATTAAATGCAACGGACAATATATGCAGTTAATTTGTATGTCTTATATCTATAAAACATACTGCAGTGGAGTCCCGATAATCCGAACTTCGGTAATCCGAAACCAAAAGTCAAAAAGAACTAAGATTACAATAAAACCACAGTGATATACTAAGTAAAATAAAGTATATTTCTGAAAATTACAAGAAAATTCAAAGTTAGACAATGCACTGAACTAATTATTTCTGAACTACATTGGTTTGAAAACATCTGTTAAATTTTTTTGTCGAACAGAAGAATACCTCGGCCTTGAAGCCAAATTACGCCAAATTACGTAGCGCTTCCTCAAATGTAGCCGTGGCGTCTGAGTGGGATACCCTCTGCTCTCTGTCACCGTCTGCTTCACCTTCACTCTCGTCTGAGACGTTGACAGGTTCTTTCAAATCCATTTCAACAATCTACTGATCGTCTAAAACCTTACACTGTACTGTACGAACAACTTACACACTCTACTGTACTGTTCTAAGCAGCGTTCCGCCCTCTTATCCCCCATTGCGTCCCGAGATTTGGTAATGTTTAGACAGACCTTATAAAATAAACTGTGTAATCACACGAAATATGTAATATTTATGTAATCACGTGTTATTATGAAATTTAAGTTTATTTTAAGAATGATTTCGCTTAATCCGAAAAATTCGTTAATCCGAAAAGGGTCTGGTCCCAATCATTTCGGATTATTGGGACTCTACTGTAATTTTAATTGAATTCTTAAAAAACTTCCATCTCAATTAGTCTAGTGGTTAAATTTTATCTTTTACCGTATTTCAATATTTTGTCAATATTGTCAATTTATTTCGTTGTTATGCACGTGACGCAAAATTAATTTAAAGTATCACATAAAGAAAAGAAACCACGTGATCAGCATTTAAAAAATAATCTTTAAAAATTCACTAAAAATCAGAAAATGGAGGTAAAGATTCGAAAAAGATTTTAAAAAAAGCCCAAGTGCCCCAGTTGCCCCCCCTACCCCCTTTGGGCGGCCCTGCAAGGATTTTCCCAGGTTTTCGAAGAATGTTATACTGAATTGACAAGCGATAAGGGGAATAATATGTGTTGTGGGGGGGGGAATGCTTGAGGGAGTAAATAATTCTGCAAACAGGGGGTAAGAACGCACTTCTGATCTGAATAAATTCGCGGAATTAGGAGTCAGATATTATCTCCTTCAGAACTCTCTTTCAGTAACAAAATTCGATGATGTGCCTGAAGATATAACGGAAGACGAATTTGACGAACTATTTATGTTATCCGATAATTAAAATTTTTTAAATGACATAAGGTATGTCATTTCTTTAAATAATCAGCATTTAGGTACATGTAGAAATCTAATTTTATTGTGTTCATCTTCTCCGTATTTTTAATTCTATCATTTTTATATACGGCGTATAACTGGCACCCGTAAATTTCGATCTTATTTTTTGTATTAAAAGTGCACGTTATACACCGGAAAATACCGTATTTGAAAAATTCCGTATCACTGAAGCAAGAGCAAGTAACAAAGAGCCTCAGTTTGGCCATGCCTCACATATGTATTAAATCGTAGCATTTTTCTGCACTCATCTGTATTCATATTACAGATGTCTGGTACAGATGTAAATTGGGATGCATCTACTAAACTGCTTTTTTTTTAAAAATTATTTTTCGCCAGAAGTACATTAACTTTTTCAGCATAACAGAATCACAAATCTTCTGAAAGTTTAATTTTTATTGCGGTTTTTAAGTAGCTGTGTGTTCCTGTGTTATGTATTCCTCGAGCTTCCTGAAACTGATAACTATTCTTCTGATTTCCGTATCGTTAGCGTTAGTTACCGTGACCTTATAGTTGGAAATGGATCTGTTTCTTAGTAAACTTTCTTCTTAACTCGTCATCTTCTTGAATTTACTTAACCTTTGCTGACATTTACGTTTATTCTTTTAATGATGCCCGTTTGGGAAAAACCGTCGTAGGTTAACGATGTTTACTGTTTGCTGTTGACTGCGTCCGGCATGGTTTCAGACGCTTTGATTATCTTTTAGATGGAAAGGAATCTTGTTTTTATAAATCATGTTGTTTCTCTTTACAAGTTGTTATTCTTTAGGAGATGTGGACTTTCACTATTTTTTTATTTATTAATGGATTCTTATTATAGTTTTCTTGTCAGTAGTTTGTTTAAATAACCCAAATCAAAGTTTTAGTGTAAAGGTATCGAACACTCTTTCAGTAAATGATATTTTAATTCATACAGTAATGTTTTAACTTAAATGAAAATGTTTGCTGTGCATTTCGTCTCCATACTAAGTGGGAAATTTAATAGAAAAGATTTCTAAGATACTTTCCATACAGAAAAGGAAATTTTAATGCGTAAAGTAATGTGTTAACTTGAATGGAAATGTTTTCTGGGCGTTTCTTCTCCATACAAGTAGGGAATTTTATGGAAAAGAAATTTAAGATACTCTCCGTACAGAAAAGGAAATTTTAATGCGTAAAGTAATGTTTTAACTTGAATGGAAATGTTTTCTGGGTATTTTTTCTCCATACTAAGTGAGGAATTTTATGGAAAAGATTTTTAAGATACTTTCCATACAGTAAATGAAATTTTAATGCGTAAAGTAATGTTTTAACTTGAATGGAAATATTTTCTGGGCATTTCTTCTCCATAGTAAATTGGAAATTTAATAGAAAATATTTTTAAGATACTTTCCTTACAGTAAATGAAATTTTAATGCGTAAAGTAATGTTTTAACTTGAATGGAAATATTTTCTGGGCATTTCTTCTCCATAGTAAATTGGAAATTTAATAGAAAATATTTTTAAGATACTTTCCTTACAGTAAATGAAATTTTAATGCGTAAAGTAATGTTTTAACTTGAATGGAAATGTTTTCTGGGCATTTCTTCTCCATACTAAGTGGGGAATTTGGTGGGAAAAGATTTTTAAGATACTTTCCATACAGTAAATGAAATTTTAATGCGTAAAGTAATGTTTTTAACTTAATTGAAACTGTTTCCTTTGCATTTCTTTACGATGCAAAGTGGGAAAATTTACGGATAAGATTTTGTTTATACGATACTCTCTTTATAACCTAGAACCAAACTTCGCATTTCTTAAGTTTGCATTCATCACTAAGATTCTAATCTTTTTAAGATATGATTAAATCATCGATCGTCGTGCCATTTTATTTTTACGCCCAAGGTTTGGCGCGTTGGAATGAATTCTGGGCTTATTGGAAAGGATATTCTAAGCACCGGTAATGTAAATTTCAGCTAATAAAAGTATGTAATGCAACCCCAGGAAAAACAACCTTAACCCCTTACCTGTGACATTTATCTGAAAAAAATGCACCCAAAGTGTAAATTTTTTTTCCTGCTTAATTTTGTGCATTATATCAATAAATAGGTTAGAAAATGGTTATTTAAAAAATTACAAAATTTTAAATGAAATAACTACTATATTTAATTATTTAATACACGTGAAAAATTAATGGATATTTTATTCAAAAATTTTCAGTTATAGCAAAATAAATCAAATGGCATGGTAATTTTAAAGCTAAATATTATAAACTAATGTTAAAAAATACAACATGATTTTGAATATGCGAATTTCACAAATCCTTTACAGTATGATATATACAAAAACATGGCACTGCACTCAAGCCCACATCACACTGTTTATAATAAACTCGGTATCTGAGCCTGAAGAACCTAAATTTTACTCTTCATCGAAGTCTGAATCAGACAATGCAAATCAAACTTTTGCAAAGACAAAATTTTGGTATAAAATTCAATAAAAGGACAGAGCGGTTATTACAAATTCCGACCAACAGTGCGAAACACTCATTCGCACCAACTCGCGCTCCCAATTCACACCTTTATAACTGACCACACCCCCACAAATGAAATAAATGACTGACCTATACCGCCACCTGTTGTGAAAATAGTATAACTCCATATTAAATGTCCATTCGAAAGGAAAACGTACATCACGGAAAAGAATCGCTAAGTTTTCTTACAAATATTGCTCATGTCGGGAAAAGCAATTTTTAGCCTTTGAATGAATGCATCTTATTCAGATGACTTTGGAAAGTCATAAAAAATAATTGCAAGATAAAAAGAACTTTTGATATACCATGTTTTAAAATTTTCTGTTGAATCATATAAACTTGACAATTCTATGTATTAATAAATACTTTTTAAAATTTTTTTAATGAATTATCCGACCAACTTGAAAAAAAATGAAGTTAATTGGAAGTTTAACTTGCGTTTAACTTTTCTTTCCCGTCCCGGTCGATAGATGGCTGCACCAGTATACAAAACAAAATGAACTGAAAATGAATTCAATACTGCTTAAAGATGGCTAAAAGTATTTAAAAAATGCATTGCCATCGTGTTCTGAGCTATTCTAAAAGTTTCAAATGTCTAGCTAGTCGGGAAGTTAGTTAAAAATCCATTGCAAGATTTGTACTGGGCAAACACCCACACACAAACAAGAAAGCGAGTTAATAAGAACATGGTAAAAATAGAGTTTAAAAAGTCAGACTTTAAAAAGAAAAACGGCGTTTAGAGAAGAAGAAAAAAATTAGATCATAAACTTCTATGGAAATGCAGCATTTAAACTATACTATCAGTGCTTAATTCCCAGCGTCTGAATGCATCTTATAAAGCAGACTGGGGACTGTTAAAAAAAATTTAGCTTAATGGGCCAGCTGTTCATACAACAACGCAGTAAATGCAAACACACTGTCACAGCGTTTTCATCTGACTCTCTCGCAAGAATCGACTCTACACGGCAAACTAAATATCGCAGAAGGCTCATCTTTTGTACGTATGTTGCCAAATGCTACTACACTGGTGTAAGAAATTAAGAGAATTTGCAGACTTGGTCGATTACCTCTGGAACTACTGTACCGATTTTAATGAAATTTGATATGTACATACATTGATACAACACAAAACAAATAACCATTCAATAATTGTAATACACACGCATGATCGTGCGTAACACTCGTTGGAGTCGGAAGGTGTGAAACAGCGGTTGCAGAATAAACAATAAAATGGGTTAATAGGGGGTATGGTCCCCTCTTACAGATACACAGGTCTCGCAGCGTATGGGAACCACAGCCTGCTTTACCCACAGTTAAACACAAAATTTACATCCATATCACAACTTTATTTGCTAATATTTACATAATATTCTGTATATGTAGTATGAAACATTAAATGGAATGAATAATATTATTAGATAAACTCATAAAACATTTCAAAACATTTAAAGTTTATGAAAATTTCAAAATAATTTGTTGACTGAGATATAATGTAACACACGAAATGACCCGTAATGGATACTTCGTAGATAATATAATTAATTGTAATTTTGCTATGCGGTATTGTTTTGTTCATTTTTATATACATAGTGTTATTGGTTTTTTAATATCCACTGTCCCGTTAGCACCTTGACATTCAAAAACGTCTGGGATATGTCATTTATTAGTAAACATTGACGTCTCCGAGACAAGAACTTTACACCGTTCAAATTCGCTTTTAGTACGCCCATAAAACAGATATTACAGTGTTTTATGTTATTTGCGTGTCAAAGGGTGAAATCGCTTCAATTTGACATCACATTATCTTAATTCTTTTATTGCAAAGCTATGGGAAATTTTCCTTTCAAATTTTTTTAACGTCACTCATTGGCAAATGTGTGGTTAGAAATATTTTTGTATTTATTTTTTGCTGATTGAGGCACACGATCAAATAAAAAGTGCGTATTTTTAATAAGGTAAGTTGGTGTAACTGGGCCCATGGGTTAAATGGGCCATCCCCTCCCAGATTCTTCCTTTACATATTAGGTTGGAATTCCACTCTGTGTGTTATTTTCTTTCCGGTGTTCGCAACAATCTATCTTACACCATTGGTAATTGCTTTGAAAATTTATTTTAAATGGGGGTAGAATTTTTTTTCTTTTTCTAGATATACAAGCATTGGACCCAGTTACGCAATCACAGATTCTGTTGTTTCTTATGAGAAATACACCTGGGTGGTCCACTTACCCTATTTATCAAGAGAACTGGGCCCACCTGTATTTAAAAATACATACAATATTTATACATAATATATATATATATATATATATATATATATATATAATAAAATCAATATCATAGCTTAAACAGACTCCTCAAGACTTACTAAAATGCATGTAATACAAAGATTTTTGAAAATTATACATGTTAGTATAATTTTAATGTGTTAAAATTATAGTATACAAAAAAGTTGAAGAAAAATCTATGGCCCAGTTACCCCCACTTACCTTAGTCGCATTTTTTTCAGTCGTTAATATTTTACAGGGCATTATAATGAGCTATTCACAAGCCAAATCGGTTTAAGTCCACTTTCTGAAATTTTTGGAGTTTTAGTGCCAAAGCAATTGATGAACTCCTCACTTTTAACTTTCATAATAAATTTCCAAAATAAAATGGATTTACACCCATCAGTGACAAAAAAATTTTTGGAACCATTGAATAAGTCAATACTCTAATGTAAATCGTTGCAATAAAGCAATTCAATTGTACTTGCAGAAGCAAGTACTCGATGATGACGGTCAATCGTTATGTTTGTTTCATCACACAAAAAAAAAGTAAAATAAATGAGTCAGTGACAGTCTAACAGATGCTGAAATAAATATTTTGGAATTATAAAACTAGTTGAATACCCGTGCTTTGTTACGGAGTACATTTTAGGATAATTACAATGAAAAAATAATGAAATTGTTTTTTAGAGGATTTCCTTATAAACAGGATTTTTTGTTTCTTCATTGGGCGGAATTAATATTATCAGACTCGTCCGCGAAGGTACGCGTGAGCAAGCTACGTAAAACTCACCGTGGGAGAAACAATTTTCTCTTAAATCTACGCCAGCGTATTTGAAAGTTTGGCCTTGAGGCTTACTTATCGTCATGGTGAAGCATATTTTGAGGAGAAATTACAGTTTTATACATAGGTTTAATTTAATATCCATAAAACATACTAATTTGAATTAAATTCTTAAAAAACTTCCATCTCAACTAGTCTAGTGGTTAAATTCGGTCTTTTACTGTAATTTAATAACTTTTGTCAATTTATTTCGTTGTTATGCACGTGATGCAAAATTAATTAAAAGTATCGGAAAAAGAAAAGAAATGACGTGATCAGCATTTAATAAATTAAATTCTAAAAATTAATCTTTAAAAATTCACCAAAATTCAGAAAATGGAGGTAAAGATTCGAAAAAGATTTCATTTTAAAGGAATTTTTATGATCTTTCTCATGGTATAAATTTTATAACACTCAAATTATTATTTTAAATGCAAAATTAAAAAGATGTTACAAAAACAGCATCATTTAATTTTTAAAAAATCTAAGAAGAATTTTTCAAAAATCTTTCTTGGTGTACCCCTACAGTATAAGAAGAATCGCCATGAATAATTTTAGCCTTTTAGGTAAAGCAGTTTGGTCTGTGCGTATCTGTCAGTCAGTCTGTCACGGAACTGTTTTATGTATATAGATTAAACAATTATTTCCATTTTTTTTTTGTATTAAAAAGTAATTTGAACACTGAATTGGATGTTTTTCGCTTCCCAAATCGGTTCAAGTCCCTTAGTCACGCAAAAATTGTAATAATAATAACAATGACTTCAAGGACATTGTAACTTATAGATTTTATATGTTGTCAGATAAAACCTACATGTGCAATAATATGTTCTACAATGTTTATTTGAATTCATATTTCGGAGGAGTTTAAAAAAAAAATGTATATTATTTTATCACTTTTCTTCACTTTTTGTTGTATGGACTTAACCGATTTGCCAATTGAGCGGCTCTTATTATTGATTAATTCAATTCATTTCTTTCGCTCTGGAATTAAAATTGTTTTTGAAAATATTAAATTAAACAAAAGACAGAGATTTTCGCAGAACACGTGCGCTTTGCTTTTGGAGATCTCTTTGCAAACGCCGAAAACAGGATTCAAAAATAGACATTTGCTAACCCGTGGCAAAGCAAAACAATGACGGCGAGATATCAGCTGATGGTTTCCGTCTTAAGTCATCAATTTTTTTACGGAATCAAAAGTGATAGCATGCCATGTATTTATGTCTTATGGGATGCATTAAGTTTTTACTTTCAATATTGTTAAGCCTATTAAAGGCTTAACAATAGTAAATGCACGTTTAAGTCTAAACTTCGGGAAATCTTGGCATAAAGAGATTTTAAACCTAGAATTGTTTAACGGGGTGAAAAAAAAAACTGTTTAAAATTCTGAGTTTTTCCGAAAATAACTGCTTAGATGTTTTTTATTTATTTTTTATTTTTCTTGTATTAAAAATTTATTCTATCGGAACTGTCATCGAGCTTAGTATATTTTGCTTTTAAGTTTTCTCTCGTTGAAAATGGCTTAACCTATTCCGAGAGAAATTGAAAAATTTGAATTTATAGAAAAATGTCAGGTTAAGGAAATCTTGATGAAGTATTGGAGGTCGTTTGTGATCTGTGTACAATGAGAATTCAATGGATCTGGAACAAAGTGTTTTACGTTTACCGATACTTAAAATGACTTTATTTTGTCGAGTGAAATTAGAAGAAAAGAGCTTATTATATTAATTTCACCTCTTTTGGTTCTTTTTTTTATAAATTTATTTCCATACTAATTTTGAAAAAGTTTCGTTAAAATTAATCTTTAAATATTACCAAAAAAATCAGAAAATGGAGGTAAAGCTTCGAACAAAGATTTCATTTTAAAGGAATTTTATGATATTTCTCGTGGTATAAATTTTATTCCCTCAGATTATTATTTTAAATGCAAAGTCTAAAAAAGTTACTAAAACAGCTTAAAAATTTAAATTAAAAAATCTATTATATTTCCTGCTTTATAAAAATTTTGTATTTTTTTTGGAAAGCGTAAACAGTAGTTGTAGAGTTTTGAAAAGCTGAAAAACTTAGAAATCGATGTCGTCGACCACCTGAATCTTTTAAGCTAACTTAAACGAATCATAAGTCGAATTAATTATATAAGTTCATTAATTTGTTTTTCATGCTTGTTTTTCTTAAGCCTGTAAGAGAGCTGCTGGAGAGCGCAGATCCCTAACTTCGAATATATATTTTTTAATTCTCTAAGAATGTTCAGATGCACAAATAAAATGGTAGTTTTTGTATAGTTCTTGTGTTAGTCATGCTGGGGTCCAATCGAGTACCTCAGCGACAGGCCTCTGGAACGGCTGCTGTATACTAACCCCTATGGGATTCGCTCACCTCAATGTAACCTATGAGAATATTGGTCCAAGGATTGCCGAGTTTGATTGAAAGATTATTTTTTTTAAAAATGTACTCCGTAATAGAGAAATAAAATTTGACACCGTGGGGCATTTTTCGTTTCCTTTTTTAATGCAAATAATATTTTAGAACTTAAATTATTCTGGGAAAAATTCCGGTCTAGTGTGTTTTAAACGCCCTCAATTCCTTTTGGTGGACGCAATATATAAAATGAACCCTGTTAAAAAGGTGCATTGTAAAAGTTCGGGCTATCTAAAAATACCATTTTATTTAGTTATCAGCATTTGTGTAGATGTAAATAGTAGACACGTTTTCTCCATAGGTTAACCTTGAGGTGAGCGAATCCAATAGGGTTAGCACACAGCACTTTAAACGCAAAATGTCCGACTGTGCGTTTTACTCCGCTTCTAAATGGAAAGTACCCGAGCGGTGGATGGAAGGGAAGCCGGATGAATAATACACTTCCGCGATAACGGCCGGTGTCATCAGCTGTTGGTTGTCTGCATCTTCGCTCGATAAGTCTCGAGATAAAATAGGGCTGTCGGCACACGCCGCGAGACTTTGCCTCCTCCAAGCAAGCGATTAGCAGCTTTGCTCTCTGTCCCCTACTCAAACGACACGAAGACGAGGTTCGTTTTCGTTTCTTAAGAGGAAATGCCGTGACTGTTCTGATGATGCCAAAAACAGTGCAGTCTTTCTTCACAGGAAATATTAGTAATTTCCCGTTTACAAAAACAACGGAATTAGTTCCCAGTGTAAAATAGTGTTGTAATTGCTATTAATTGAATTTTATGAAATGACCTTTTTGTGTGGCCACGGTATCTCTTTCATTTGATGAATCTTTCATTTAATATAAAATTCATTTATTTTTAATGCCTATAAATTTATTAAACATATGCTTTAATGCTGGGTGGTTAAATATCTTTTACCCCAGCGTGTAAATTCTGTAGAAAAGAGACACAACTAATTGTTTAAAGGATAAGGACCAATATTTACAAATTAATTACAACAATAAACAATTAAGTTTACAAATATTACCAATGATTAATATTCTTTAAATACTAATGTGGGCTCCTCACCTTAGTAGGTATCATTATGTGAAATTAACTTTAAATTTAATCTTAAAATTCCAGTACTGTCCTTCAACAGAAAAGCAAAGACTGACCAAAGTCGCCTGGCTAAGCCATCACGCTCCAACGTAATCGCAGAGCGGCTCGAAAGCCCAAACCCCAGAGCAGGTTAATCGGGTCCGCAGGCCCTAACCGCCCCACTGCACTCCTCTCAGTCTAGTTAATCTCATCCCTCTATATCTCCTATCTTTTTCGAATCCAAGTCCCCTCTTAATACCAATCTGATGTTTCCATAATCCTCTCTACCCTCCAATCATAATATTTTCTTCTCCATCTAAACTCCACCTACGTCTTAAAACTCTATCCCAGTGGCCATAACATTTTTTCTTTATTAAATTCCACAACCCTCATTGGACCTATATTCTCTACTTTTCTCCTCATGTTTCCCCTTTTTCCTTTCCTTCATTTTTCTTATATTTTTATTCTACCACCTGGTCAGTCCTAACATTTTCCCCTTTTCTATGGACCCGACGGTACTGCTAATGTTGCGTAAATTTCATATACATCCTTCCAATTCTTCTTATATTCCAATCTTACTAACGGCTTTTTCGGCTGACCCTCGTCTCCTACACAATCTTCGGGAACCCTTCTCCTCGGAGAACGACGCCGAGTATCCTCGCAGAGTTCACTCCCGACAGAGAAGGAAATTTTACCAGCAACCTCACAGATCCACAATTCACTCGATACTGCCGCCAATCCCGCCCAAAACCTGTCCATGGTCGCGCAGAGTCCACGCTGCTAGCGCCGTCTTTCATTGGACCAAGAAGTGTGTAGCATTTCAAGCCTCTAGTCCGGCCCTTCTCCCTCAACCCTTTCAAGAAAAGGAAAAAACAATGGCGGACATTTCGAACAAAAATGGCGAACTGCGCCATTTAGCCAAACAACATAAAGGGGGGGGGGGCGTAAAACACAAAAAAAAATAAACTATTAATTAATACTGAGTTAGCTTTTAAGTGAGATGATGATAAATTACTATGACATTACTATTATTTGGTTTAGTTAGTAAAACTTATGGAATGATGAAAAAAAAAAACGAAAGTCGCTATTCGACAGTTAGAACAATCATCACGACATCACCGAGGCTACTATACTATTCAACACATCCCTTTCTTTACTACAAATATTCCACACTCTTTTCTACTTACTGTTTATGGGGCCTTTTTAACTCATCGGTTACTTCTTCAAAGGAAACCGCGGCGGCTATTTTCTAACGTTTTTCCCTCTTCACCATAAATAGTTTTATTCCTAAACACGCTATAAAATAACCCCTTTTCTTGTGTTGACCACTACAACCGGCTTTCTCTAACCTACCTCTCCGTGTCAAATTTTTATGGCTAAAACTTCATTAACTTATTTCTTAACCTTTTCAAAACGTTTCACAATGCATAAAGCAATCCTAAAATGGCTTGCAGCTGCTAAATTCGTCAAGAAACCCTTGCTGGACTTGAAGAGCCAGCATTAGTACATAGGGATATTCGCACCTCTGCTAGTTACATCTCAAAATAGCCATACTTTCAGGAAGAGCTAAAGAAGATATATGTCGAAATTTCCTTTCTTGTTTTATGAATGCCTATGATAATTTTGTGAAAACGTATTGTTCGAATCACTTCAGAAGGCAAAACTATATACTATTAAAATTGCTCTCAATTTTTAGAGCATGATTTTGAATTTTAATTACAAGATATAACCCTCTTCTAGTAACCTCATTTTGTCAACATGGACTGAAAATCTTGAGGGAATACTGCCATATCTCTATGCTAATGCACTATCTATCTAAACTTTTCACAATACAAAGAAAAAAACCTTGATAACATGAACAACAGGTTAGAAAGAAATACAAATTTATTTTCTAAATAAAATTCAATGAACATTTTTGTTACAGGAACATTTTAATACACAACATTAGGCACTGACAAAAATCTTATTTTCATTCTTCGCGCATGAGGCGAGTTCTCCCTCCTAGCTGTGGAAGAGGGTAACAAGTGCCATCTGGGAGACTGTGATGATACTAGGCTTATAACATTATTCGAGAATGAGAAGCAATTTTTATAGAGCATTGTGGTGCAAATATCTCAAAATCGAAAATTTCGGAGATGTAACACTCTTCTCTAAAGTCCTTAAAGGAGGTGTCATCATTGTGAAATTTATGTCAGAGGATACGTTAGCAAAAGGTTTAAACCTAAACAAAAAGTGTGTGTGTGGGGGGGGGGGATTAGCGCGTAATCACTTAAAAAGGAACAATATATGATATAAACAAGCCTATATGCTTATTAAAACAATTTAAAGCATTTTAAATAAGATTACATAATATTTTTAGCGTACTCTAAATATCAAAAGAGATTAGAGCTATTTAGCTGAACTGACCTTGTTTAAATACTATAATAAATGCTCTGTAATTTATGGGCTATTTCATTTTTTTTTCGTATCACATGGCAAGGTGGGGCATTTTTGGGGATTCTTGCTACGCCTAGTAACGAAATAATCATTTTACGCCCTATAGGGTACGGCATCGATACGAGAATTTTGAAGATCAAAACTCCAAGGACCCCTAACCAGTCTCGGCAAATCGGAGCAAAGTACTTAGAAGGATGTGTACTACGAAATCGCATCAAATCCGTCATTAATTCGAGACTTTGATATGCCAAAAAATAGCTCGATGTTCTTCATAGGAAATTATTAAAGTATATCTGATCAAGTTGAAAAAGCCATGAATGTCGGCGGGTTGTTGAGCAACGCAGATCAAAACGAATCTCGAAGAAGAAAAAATAAATAAATAACGTCTGCCGGATTAAATAAAAGCAACATTGCAACATTGTGGTTCCGCCTTGGAACCACAGTGTCACTGTATTACATGAAAATTAAAGCATCCGAAATACGTTTACAGGAAAATTAGAACTATTTGTTGCTGGAAATTTAACCTCTTGAAGCCCACCGTAGGCAACAAACACAAAGAGGGCAACAAAATGCCGGAAACTTCTGCTCGACATTTAGGAGCCTTATTTTCCAGTCATGACGTCATCAATTAGGCTTAAACTGACGTTTCAGATGTTACACTGTAGTGCGTCAGTGTAAACGCTATTTGATGGATTTGATAAGGCCCAAAGTTACAGTGGCGTAGCGAGCATAACTGGCGCCCGGGGCACGATACCTTTGTGGCGCCCCCCCCCTGAAAAACATATAGTAATATAATATATAAACCCTATATTGGCGCCCTCGATAACCATATAATAACATAATATATAGACCTTATATTGGCACTCCCCCCCCGAAAAGCATATAGTAACATAATATATAGACCTTATGTTGGTGCCCTCCCCTAAAAACATCTAGTAATATAATATATAGACCTTATATTGGGGCCCTCCCCTGAAAAACATATAGTAATATAATATATAGACCTTATATTGGCATCCACCTCGAAAACATATAGTAATATAATATAGGATCTTACATTGGCGCCCCTCTGCGAGTGGCGCCCGGGGCTTGATAGACCCCCTTGCCCCCCCTTTGCTACGCCACTGCAAAGTTTTTGCCTGTAACGAAGCGGCTAATTTGTGGGAGAACATAAATTTTACCCTTTTCCCAACTAGGAAAAAAAAATGTATGACTGAAAATGGCTGAGCTCAGTAACGTTATAGCTGAATAAGGTTCGAACGCTTCTGGAAAACCGGTAACTGTCAGGGCCATTTGAACAGACCAAGGGTAACAAATCAATTACCCCCGAAAACCAGCAACTGTCGGGGAAATTCGATTCCCGTAGCTTCGGTGTTACATCGCAGAGATTTTATGAAACTTCCGAATTTGAGCTAAATAGGCGTGAGTTATTTGTTAAGGATAAAAATTTCAGTTGTTTCCTGTTTCCACAAAATTTTTGTCTATTTCTACCCAAGCGAATAAGTAGGGTAAAAAAGTATCTCACGTTTTCACTAACGGTCAAAAGTACTTTATGACCGTATCAAAACGCGAACATTCATGTTTCATTGTTATTATTGTTTGAATCATTCGAACTGATTTGTTTCCATGATTCTATAAAGTACCTAATGTCATATCCTGTATGTAGTTGCCATATTACACGTGTTTTATAAACATTAAAGGAAACTTTTTATCAGCTGCACTAGAGAATTTTTTTTTACCTTTAAATTACTTAGTTTGGTGATCTTCGATATGTACTGGATTCAGAATCTTTTTGAGTACATCGACTGCAATTCTCAATAAACAAACGATACGATGTATGAATTTTTACTAAATAATATGTTTAAAAAGATAAAGAAAATTAATAAAATGTAATGACTGTATGTAAAATTGCTAGACCTTTCAGTCTACCAAACTAAAGTGATATTCGTTTGGAATTTTGAGGCTGTTTACTCCTAAAACTTGCTTTCAAATAAAATACAGGTGGGGTACACCTTGCCTTCAGATAAAATGCAGGTGGGGTTCGTATAGGCAAAATACAAGGTTTGTGTAAGAAGGTATAAAAGCACACCTAAGAGTTTGTATGAATGTTAAGAATTTTAGCAAGTAATATTTTAGGAAGGTGAATTCATGTATAGCCTAAAATCGTACAAGGGCAGTTTAATAAGAATAAGTATAGAAACGAAAGAGAGAATAACAATTTTACAATGAAGAAAAGGGTAATAAAATATATAGCTATGGAAAGACGGAGTCAGAAAAATATGTTTTAAAAGGATCAGGAATTGGGCGGTTAAAGTGAAAGAGTGTTTCGTAAGAAAGGGTCATTGTGAAGTCAAAGGTTAGTAAGCGGTAGGAAGGGCGGAAGTTTTCAAAGGAGTATTGTAGCAAAATCTTTTAGGGTAGAAAAAGGGGAACATGCTTTGTCGCCTTTGCCGCCATATGCGTGGGGTCCGTTACTTTAATCGAATAAAGAAAATCCAATGAGAATGATACATTTAATAATGGAAATAATTCTAGACCATTTGGCGATCAAGGTTTGAAAAAGGGCGGTCTGATATTAGACTCAGAAGGAGGGGAAAATGATTTTATTGGAAAATAGAAATGTGGTATAGAAAAGAGAAGGTTATAAAAAGTTATGCGACAGAGAGAAGGAGATATTCTGGTACTCAGTTTTTTTTTAGAGTACGATTTCACTTAGTACAGGTCTTTCCTTAGAGATGGGAAACCACTGCACATCAGCCCAGCTGAAATGGGGTAAGTCCGCTTATAACATGCATTGAGTGACTTAATAGTTATTATTTTTCCTTTAAGAGGATAGGGACTCAAAGTTGTTTTATTATTCATTGTTAGTAAAATTGTTTAATGTATATCTATAAAGTATATCAAATATGTTTGTGTAAATTTTAGTGAAAGCTTATATGTAAATAAATTTCAAATTATTTAACCTTAATTCTCTCTCGTCATTTAAATTATTAGTGTGTCTTTTTCCTACTGAGTAGTAACTTGCGTGCTGGGAAAACCTGGGTAAATCTATTGCGGATAAGAAGACTTATAGTAATCATGATAAATTCGTTTAAAATAAATTGCCTAAAGTCATTAAACGGCGAAGAGAGCCGAAAACAACCAGCAGTTGGTGCGTGACCACTCCAGTTGATTATTGCTGTAACCATTTGTATTTCCTTAATACCTTATAAGTTTGGTTACCGTGATCATTTGGGATTAATATCAATAAATGTCTTTAATTTTTTAGAAATATCGGTAGTAAACAGACACAACAAATTTCATTTATTTCTTCCCTCATGAGTCTCAATCAGTATTTTATTATTATGTATATTGTATAAGTAGTATGATAGAATTTTCTTTTATTATTATGAATTTTCTTTTATAATCTCTTGATTAAAACAAGAATCTTAAAATTTTTTTTTTAAGAGTATGAATATCTTTGGTGGCATAATGTGTTTCATGTTGTATATTGATATAAAATTTCCGTTATAATATT
This sequence comes from Dolomedes plantarius, assembly GCA_907164885.2. NCBI lineage: Eukaryota > Metazoa > Arthropoda > Arachnida > Araneae > Dolomedidae > Dolomedes > Dolomedes plantarius. The sequence goes on from OU015490.1 coordinate 63,297,969, forward strand.
TCTTTTAAATTATTTATGTATCGTATATCAGTATCTTATTATTATATACACATTTCTGTCCGGTAGTATAATTTCATCTTATTATTTTATCATGCCTGAAACGGAAAATACAATGTCTAATACTTCGTGTAGTTTATTTACTAAATTAGCGGGCTTTCAAACGATTATTCCCCAATTCGATAACGTATCCGCGGTTACTCCCAAATTTTTCCTCGATAATGTCGACCACGTTACATCACTTGCTAATTGTAATGATGAAGAAAAACTTTTCATCTAAAATCACGCATTCGGGGAGATGCTTTATCACATATTATTAACTCTCCCGATTTATCACAAGAGAAAAACTATCAATCATTCAAAACAAAATTTTTGGCCTATTTCGAAAAGAAAACTAGTCTTGCCACCCGACAGCATCAATTCGCTAATTGCCGCATGATGCCTAAAGAACAGGCAAAAGTTTTTGCAACTCGAGTTTCAAATGCAACGCAACAATTTTTTGGAACATTAGACTCTACAAACCCTGAAATTCAGCGGTTGGTTGAACAAACGAAATTATCCAAATTCATTGATGGTCTTTGCCTGAGTTTAAAAAACCGGCATTAATGAAGGATCCACAATCCTTCCAAGAGGCTTTAAATTATGTTGAATTATTACAAACTAATGACTCTACACTTACTGATTCTCAGAATATTTCTAGCGAGGTTAATAGTCTTAATCATTCAAATGCCGACTTATTGAAAGTCATTGAATGTCACGCGCAGAAAACGCACGAAACTGTCGCTGCATTAACCAAGCAGATCGAAAATCTAAAAATTGAGCCGCGCCATAATAATTTTAGAATGCAGAATAGATTCAGAGCTGCCACTCCACACCCTCCAAATTATTTTTCGAACCGCAACGCTCTTTCGAGACCCCAAACTTTCTCACCGCGCTTTCAGAATTCGCGGGTTTATAACAATAACAGGTCTAACACGTCAGGACCCAGTGTCAAATTTGTGGTCGCAATAATCACGACTCTTCCTGCTGCTTCTTTGCAACGCCTCAACAAACGACCCGGGGAACTTTTACGACATCCCACAACAGAAACCACGCCAACAATCGATTTACGACCGACAGAAGAATGTACCCTACCCACCCTTCATTTCCCTATAGAAGTACACAGAATTTAAACTAATTGAGGGGGTCATTTCACATGGGGTTAGTTTCTTGAATAGAATTGCGGAAGCTTTGGATTCTTAGAACAAATTGTTAGGTCATTTTGATTTTACACACATTTATACTTGTATCATCACATTTATATCTTTACTTGGAATTTTTTTTTATTATTGATTATATACATCTATGATTATTATTATTTTTTATTAGGTTTTATCATAACCTACATTTGTTTTACAAATATCTCAAACGGGTTTTGCATATGTATATAGAATTTTTTTTTCTCTCTTTTCTTTGTGTTTGATGTAAAATTTCTATTTGAGATTTTAGGGTTTTGCGTTTGCGATTAGGATATAATTATAGGATATTGATATTTATTTTTTTTTATTTTATGTTGCGCATACTTATGTTAGGATAATTGATAACAGGGACTTTTGAAGTACGCAGGGAATTTCCTGTGATTATATTTTTTTTGTGTATTGTATTCTATAGTATTCTTTCAATGCTTGTACAGAAACTCGTCATAATTAAATCCCGGTAATGGGGAATGGCGATAATTATGAATATTACTGACGAATAATGACTGATTTTCGATATTCTAACAATTGTCTCCTATAAGAGGGGAACAGATGAAATTCAAAATCACTTCACTTACATTTAACTCTCTGGTTCGTAAATTTATAAGACGATATTTGATCGTTGCGGACAGACAACGGAGAACAGTGAACAATGGAGAATTTTTTTTTTTGGAATTTCCCACGCAAAAACCGCGATATTCAGAAATTAATTCTTATGAACGGAGCTGCGAACGCACCTCTTCGCGTTAAGTTTAATTTGTTTTTACATACTTTTTTTCTTTTTCAATTTTATATATGTTTATTATTATTCTTTGATTTCAAGTCGTTATTAATTCATTTCTTCTGTAGTTACTTTGTGTATTGTTAATTAGGGATTTATTGGTAGCTAGCTAGCGTTACTTCAAATAAAAGGTCAATGGTCAAATGGAATAAGGGAACTAAAACAGATAAATATTTTTTCTCTCTCTCTCTCCGCTCCTTCCTTTAATTTTAGTAAGAAATCGAAAATATAATTTGTTTTTCTTCTCCCTCTCTTCTTTTCCTGCATCTTTTTACATCATGTCATGTTGTTACTGATTTCATGTTTTATACATTTAGTTTACATAGTGGTTCAGCTTTAAACCTCTACATACATCAAGAACTATATAAATTTAAAGTAGGGATGTAACTTTTAATGTATGTTGTTTTGATGGACTGATCACCCGTCATGGTTGTTAGTACAGAAATATAGCTTACATCCTCCTCTTTTTTTTTTAATTATAAATAAATTTTCTTTTCTCCTTAACTCTGTGCAGAAATGCATAAACAAGCATTGTACAGCAATGTGTATAATAATAATAGAAATACTATAAATAATGCTAATTATGATAATGGTGTTACAATATTAATAGCTATTTTGGTTGTTGTTATCTAAACAAGGTATGCCATAATAGATATTCATTTATTTAATTTAGCAATTTTTTTTTCTCTAATTCTTAATAAATATACGCGGAAATTTACAATTTCAATTATAAGAGACTCATGGCTAAATTTAAAGGCTTACAAACATTAATTCTCTTATTTAGCATTTGTTCAGGTTATTATAAATTTATACATATATATTTCTAATTATTATATTTCTAATTAGGAAAATTTATTTTTATAATATATTGTCACTCAACGTAAGTTGTAAGATGGGCTTTTCCTTCATTTTCAGCAATTCTTCTATGTTTTATTCATGCAGCTAGCAGCTCGCATGGTCAGTATTGTACCTTTACAGGCGAGGCCTACAAGTGCGAAAAATTGCCCCGCCATCTGCGGGAGAAAATAATTTTACCCCAAATGCGTGTTCTCTTCGGACATGCGAGAACTGTATAAAAGGACCCCGCACTTACATCCTTTCCACAGATTTTGATCTGTTAGAACCTCGCCAGTTCATTTTACGAGACACAAACTCTTCTTTGACTTCCAGTTCATCATACCAGTGCAAAGATAAAAACGGGAAGAATTGTGAATGTATGATAAACCATTCCTGTGGGGGATCACCTGAATTTTGCACTTTGCACCAGTGCGTGAATACAGCTAAATGCGTATGCACCTTTACACATCAAGCTTCGGAACTGTTATACATTTCTCCAGAATTGACTCTTATCAACCCGCCTAGAATCACGTTGGACATGTGTTTCTATGATATGAAGGCACGTACACTTCAAAGCCATTCCAGCCTTCACCGGCATCTCTTGGAGGCAGAACAGGCAAAATTCAGTTCGCATAATATCACTATTGCGTTTGAAGATCCACTTCTTCGACTCCCGGCACAGGGTAAAGTCATTTTACGAAATGCTGATTTTGAACATATAATTACTGTTCCCAAAGACTTGTTTATAACATTACCTTTCGAGATGTTAGCATACAAAACATCCATTTCGATTATTTATTTACATCCGGGTGGCCGAACGGTCACAGGAATAATTCATTTGTCGGGCAAAACTATTTGTCAATTACGACAATGTTTTTGGTGCCCTCAAGTTTTCACACGCATCCAGTGTTTACCACGTACACTACAATATATATTTTATTCTACTATGATCTTATTACTAGTTTTTGTGTTATGGAGTTTAAAGGTCTTAATCAAGAGTACGTTAATTTTATTACAAGGCCTAATATTCCTGGCATACCATATTTACAAATTTTTTCGAATTATAGCTCGTTGTAGCTTACTTTGTGGTGCATTCCTGGGCACTACAATTCAACGGATAAGTGTTGGAACTTATCATTTTTTGGAATTCCAAGCCGCACAACGACCCAACATGTTAACGCAACAAATTGTTTTGCTGACTTTAGTGTTTCTCATAGGATTAGTGGATGCGGATTGCAGTTCACACGCCATTGTAAAATCCGATTTACGAACTTGTAATACGCTTTCGGACAACACGAAAGTTTGCAATGTATATACAACCGCCGAATTCTCCTTACCAGCTGTATCATCGGAAGTTTGCTTATGGTTCACTAACTCTGCCGACCAGCACCTATTCACACTGAAGCTTAAATTGGACGCTGTAAAGTGTTTTTTTCACACGGAGCGTCAATATTTCACATTTCCCGTCACAACTAAGCATATATCACAGACATCTTGTATTTTTAATAAATATTGCGGCCAAGGAGTACATTGTGTTAAGAAGTCCGTGGGTAAACAGGGACTCAACTTTGAAGCGGAGACACCAGAGAGCAGGGAATTTCCCGGTGTTTCCTCGTGTGTCGCAGGTGGTTTAGGTGTCGGATGCACAATTTTGACGCGTGCCGCGTGCAACTTTTACCGCACGTGGTTCGAGCCTGATCTATTGCACTCTTATCAGGTCAGCAAAATTACTGGTCATGATTGCCAATACAACATTGCAGTCACGCATATCGAGAATAATACGGTGTCGCACATCTCTCTTTCTGATGTAGCATACACCAAAACAGGTATCAAGATTTCCATTTTGGGAGCGTATGACCAGCCTCAACTACACTTCAGTGACTCATTGATACAACGTGTCGGCCGTCCTTCCGAGGCTTACTTAGCCCCAACAAGTATTCGAAATCACCCGAAAGCAAGCGAGATTGGAGCCGTCCAAGCGAACACCTCCTTCACTAAAAACTTCATTTTCGATGAAAATATATCATCCTGCGATTTTTTTGAGGATACGCTACGCTGTTCCTTGGCGACAGACGCCTTGGAAAATTTACGAAAAACACAGGAGTTTGCACTCCCATTGCAAAAAGACATGCATCTCCTCCAGATCCAGGACAATAAATTAACCTCCACTATGCTCGCCACATCAGCTGTTAGAGTACAGCTGGTATTCACCAACTTCAAAATTGCTGTACAGCAGTCTACAGTCTGTCCTAAATTTGACACCTCTGAGATTGAAGCTACTGGGTGTTACAATTGCGCTCTGTTTGCCCGTATAAAATTTAAGGCGCATAGTACCTGTGAGCCGGGTGTGGTGACTGTACATTTCCAGGGACTCTCGGTGTACACCCGTGCCATCCGTCTACAGATTGAGCCAATGTACTATACAATCAAACTGTTAAGCTCTCAACAGTGTTTGAAAGACAAACTGTGTCTGCGATCCGAAACATTAATTCAATGTCAGCAGGTGAATGTATGTTTTCAAGAGCCGTCAATTGAACTTCAACAATTGAACTTAAATTACACTAGTTCTTCTAGCTCTTCGACGAGTAGTTCAATGTTCGACTGGTTCCCAATACCAGCATTAAATACTTCGTTGTTGTTTTTGAAAATTGTCGGATCATCTTTATTTTTATTGTGTATCCTTATTACAGTCTTTTCAACAATTATCACTTGTTGTTGTCGATCTCGATAAATGTACTTCCTTTTCAGGGTGCTTTATTTAGATATTTTATTACTTTAGATCAGTATCTTATCTTATTTTTTTTCCTCCTTTGCTTTATTGTGCATTATGTATTTTTTTTAATCCTTATATCATTATTTTAGCTAATTTTTTTTTCTTTGCTTTAAAATGTCTTATCATTGCGCAATGTGTACATTATTCTTATGTTTTCTTTAATTTATTTTATAAGTTCAATATTTTTTTTATTACTATTATGATTATTCGTTGTACACAAATGATTATTGCTTTTAAGTATTCACTTATGTTTCGAATCTTGTGTACTATACTCTTCCTGCATATTCTCTCATGTTAGTGCTCATTTATATTTAAACTTCTTTTCCCTCGCAACTGGGAAAATGTTTTTCTATTTTATCTATATCTCTATAACTTGGTATTTTGCGTGTTATATTTATTTTTTTTATGTTTATTATTAATATTTGGGTCCCCATCCATTCAGTCACTCGATCGAAAAATAGGAACTTAGAATTTTTTTTCTTTTTTTTATTTATTTTTTTTCTTTTTCTGGGATTTTGTGTGCATTGCTAGACCTTTCAGTCTACCAAACTAAAGTGATATTCGTTTGGAATTTTGAGGCTGTTTACTCCTAAAACTTGCTTTCAAATAAAATACAGGTGGGGTACACCTTGCCTTCAGATAAAATGCAGGTGGGGTTCGTATAGGCAAAATACAAGGTTTGTGTAAGAAGGTATAAAAGCACACCTAAGAGTTTGTATGAATGTTAAGAATTTTAGCAAGTAATATTTTAGGAAGGTGAATTCATGTATAGCCTAAAATCGTACAAGGGCAGTTTAATAAGAATAAGTATAGAAACGAAAGAGAGAATAACAATTTTACAATGAAGAAAAGGGTAATAAAATATATAGCTATGGAAAGACGGAGTCAGAAAAATATGTTTTAAAAGGATCAGGAATTGGGCGGTTAAAGTGAAAGAGTGTTTCGTAAGAAAGGGTCATTGTGAAGTCAAAGGTTAGTAAGCGGTAGGAAGGGCGGAAGTTTTCAAAGGAGTATTGTAGCAAAATCTTTTAGGGTAGAAAAAGGGGAACATGCTTTGTCGCCTTTGCCGCCATATGCGTGGGGTCCGTTACTTTAATCGAATAAAGAAAATCCAATGAGAATGATACATTTAATAATGGAAATAATTCTAGACCATTTGGCGATCAAGGTTTGAAAAAGGGCGGTCTGATATTAGACTCAGAAGGAGGGGAAAATGATTTTATTGGAAAATAGAAATGTGGTATAGAAAAGAGAAGGTTATAAAAAGTTATGCGACAGAGAGAAGAGATATTCTGGTACTCAGTTTTTTTTTAGAGTACGATTTCACTTAGTACAGGTCTTTCCTTAGAGATGGGAAACCACTGCACATCAGCCCAGCTGAAATGGGGTAAGTCCGCTTATAACATGCATTGAGTGACTTAATAGTTATTTATTTTTCCTTTTAAGAGGATAGGGACTCAAAGTGTTTTATTATTCATTGTTAGTAAAATTGTTTAATGTATATCTATAAAGTATATCAAATATGTTTGTGTAAATTTTAGTGAAAGCTTATATGTAAATAAATTTCAAATTATTTAACCTTAATTCTCTCTCGTCATTTAAATTATTAGTTGTGTCTTTTTCCTACTGAGTAGTAACTTTGCGTGCTGGGAAAACCTGGGTAAATCTATTGCGGATAAGAAGACTTAATAGTAATCATGATAAATTCGTTTAAAATAAATTGCCTAAAGTCATTAAACGGCGAAGAGAGCCGAAAACAACCCAGCAAAATGTAATGACTGATAAAGAAAATTAATAAAATGTAATGACAATATTAAATCCTGTAGCGCAGTGACGCATCCAGGATTTAATCTTGTAAGAGGGGGGGGGGCGAGTTGAACGGATAAAAATATTTATAATACAAATTCAGTATTCATAATGATATTTCTATTTCTTTGGGGGGAGGGGGCTTGGCCGTAGCTTCGGTGGAAGCATATCGTTTGAGTTTTACTCCAGCTGGAGTTAGGGCCTGTTCACACAGGAGTCCGGTAGCGGAAGCATAAAAGGAAATATCGCGCTGAGACGGAAATAAACCAATCTTAGGCGTTAAAAATTTCGTTGCTAATCGTTTGGAGGTTTGTCATTGGTTAAATATATTTCAATACTTTAACGCTTCTGCTATCGGACTCCTATGTGAATAGGCCCTTAATTAGTGTTATTTTCAGTTGCTTTTCATTATTTGGTTATGGAATATTGTTTATTGTAACTCTATTCGCGGTTGCCGTGGCAACCGCTAAGCTTACAATCTGCCGAGTGGCAACAGAGAAAAATACACTATCGTAAAAAAATAAATAGAATGTTGTACATGTAGATTATGTTGTTCTTTGTGTTCATTTTAGAAGAATGTTTTAAAGAATAATGGGAATTCCCAAAGCCCCCTGAATTCATATAATTAATTTAGAACTGCAGCTTTACAAGTGAATAACTCAACTGTTGCCACATTGGTTACGGCTTTTGTATGCATTCTCCCGCCGAACGTCGAATATTTTGTTCATGTTTTCGTACTTGCTTTTCGGCAGTTTGTTTTAATTTATCTGCAGAATTAAATTTTAACCTTCCGCATTGAATCGAATTACAACTGCTTTAAGAAATGGGACAAGCGGTACTTTTTCCTTATAACGAACTTGGTTTCACAAGCAAGCAAACAAACATAAATATATATAAAGCTTCAAGTATGCTTTACAATCCGTCGAAAAAAAAAAGTATGAAAAATTTAGCGAACACTCGACATTTCATGTCCTTAACCCCATACATAACACCGTACAGAACTGAGATCCTGCCCTGTGCCGATGAGAGACGTGGATGGATAAAAAAAAAAGAACAAATTTGAAGCGTCCGCCATCTTGGACTCGTTGACAGTGATGCGCCGTTAGCCAATCAGTGGTAGACAACAACGAGATTTGTTGTGTTGCCAATCGCCACTCGCTAAAACGGATAGTAAATGAGTGTTTGTACGCCGCCGCCACGGTGTCTAAGGAGCCAGTCGAAATAGTTGGTTCGAGAAGGGAAATGAATAATAAAAAAAAAAAAAAATTTCTTTAAAAAAAAATAAAGAGACGTGAGATAAGAGATAGGAAGTTTATAGGTTTTGAGTTGGTTTTCCGAGAAGAAAGGATGCTGTTGAATGCCTGATTTTGTGTATCTTGAAACTGCCCAGTTTGGATATTGAAAAAAAAATGATATTTAACCTCGTTTGTTTAAAATTTTGTGGTGTAATAGCGTGATTCATGGAGGTTATATCACTTGAGCTCCCAAGCGCGTGTTTATGCATGACCGTCGGATTTATAGCGATGTATCGAAGCTATCATATTCTTACAGAATCTTGCTCATGAGTCCGACGCTAGCTATTAATTCCTTAAAGCAGTGTTTCCCAAACTTTTTTGATAGAGGACAGTGGCGTAGCAAAGGGGGGGGGGGAGGGGGGTCTATCATGCCCCGGGCGCCACTCGCAGAGGGGCGCCAATGTAAGATCCATATATTATATTACTATATGTTTTCGAGGTGGATGCCAGTATAACGTCTATATATTACATTACTATATGTTTTTCAGGGGAGGGCCCCAATATAAGGTCTATATATTATATTACTATATGTTTTTCGGGGAGGGCGCCAATATAAGGTATATATATTATATTACTATATTATTTTGTGGGGGGCGCCAATATAAGGTCTATATATTACTATATGTTTTTAGGGGAGGGCACCAACATAAGGTCTATATATTATGTTACGATATGCTTTTCGTGGGGGGAGTGCCAATATAAGGTCTATATATTATGTTATTATATGTTTATCGAGGGCGCCAATATAGGGTATATATATTATATTACTATATTATTTTGTGGGGGGCGCCAATATAAGGTCTATATATTACTATATGTTTTTAGGGGAGGGCACCAACATAAGGTCTATATATTATGTTACGATATGCTTTTCGTGGGGGGAGTGCCAATATAAGGTCTATATATTATGTTATTATATGTTTATCGAGGGCGCCAATATAGGGTCTATATATTATATTACTATATGTTTTTCAGGGGGGGGGCGCCACAAAGGTATCGTGCCCCGGGCGCCAGTTATGCTCGCTACGCCACTGATAGAGGAGCTCAAAGAGCATTTTTCAAAGTTCACGGAACACTCTACATTTCTTGATCAATGTACCCTTTCCTACCCTAAATTTAATGTGGTATTGTATGAAACAAATATTGTTTAAATACTTATTTATTGAATTAAACAACAAATCATTTAAAAAAGATTCTTCATAAAAACATATAATAGTGATTGAGATAAAGTATGGCTTGGCCGTTGGACTGTCTTGCGGAATCTCTAAATTTTTTGCTGGAACCACGGGGTTCCGTGGAACACACTTTGGGAAACTCTGCCTTAAGGCTGCTTGCTGTGTACTAGCCGTATTGGTTTCTCTCACCGCAATGTTAAGGGGACAGTGGACCTTCAAACCTAACTTTTTTTGTTTAGAATGGATTTGCTTGAAATTTGAATATGTGATTAGTACCATAGATATGTAAAGGTGGTTTAAATTTAAAGATGAAATATTAATAATTTATGAATTATGAATTAACAATTATATCAATAATTGGCCTAATTAAAAATGTCCCGTGCGCATTTCTTTTGCATATAATATGGTAATTTTTATTTACAGGATACCTTTTAGAACTAACAATGAAACTTATTGCTTATTTTAAGCATTCATTAAAAATATAAAGAGAAAAAAAATAATAATAGTGAAAACACCCTTTTTATTGCTCAAAATACCTATAAATCATCTTTTCAAGTACAAAATTTAGAAATTCTGAGCTACGAAGCATAATTTTTTTCAGTAACATTTATTTGATATACAGTTAAGTTTAAAAAACTTAAATTTCAAAGCAATATGATAATTCGAAATGCGCCCGGAGCAGTTTGAATATTCGTATGACATGAAAATTTTGATTTTGAGAAAAACACATTTAAAGTTATTGCTATTACTAACCACATAATATCTAAATTAAATACAAATGCCTATAACTAGGAGAGTAATCACAGAAATTAAAAATTCTTTTTGCAACTCATTCCTACTCATCCGTAGTTTCACAATTCAATAACATTTTTAAAAAAATCGAATGTTTGGACAAATTTCACAATTTTGAAAGTCCACTGTCCCCTTAATTTATGGAGAAAATGTGTCTACTATTGACAGCTACATAAATGCTGATAATCGAATAATAATGGTATTTTCAGATAGCCTGAACTTTTCTGCACCTTGAAACAGGATTCATGTTATAAACTTCTTCTACCGAAGGAATTGATGAGCGTTTAAAACACACTATTACAGATTTCCCCCCCCCCAGAATAATTTAAATTTTAAAATATTATTTGCATTTTTTTTTAAATGCCCCAAGTTATAAAATTTCTTTCTCTATTACGGAGTACAATTTAAAAAAAAAATCTTTCAATCTAAGTCGGCAGTCCTTGGACACATTTTCTCCACAGGTTGAGGTGAACGAATCCAATAGCTTTAGTACATAGCAGCCTTAAAGGATGCAACTTCGACATGAAATAATTCTTTCCATCACTAAATTCATCGTCCCAATAATATCTCGTTAGAGCATTAACTCATAATTACTGGTCCGTGGACCAGAGACGGTCCCGGTTGAACACAAGAAGCGGTCTGCGGAACTCAGCAGTTATTAAAAAATTTTTTTGATTATTTGTCAGACTCTCGTCTCCCATTCTTAAGTGGAACCGGCGTCTGTATTTATCCATTCTTAAGTGGAACTGATGAACGTGAGTAATAGCGTCTTCAATGAGCCCAAAAGAAACGCAAACAGGTGTCGAACGATATACACCTTTGGAGAAGTGCGACAATAGTTAAAAGGACGCAAATCATTTAGAATGATTTGTGAAATCCATTAGCGGCGCGCTTTTACCTTGGAAAAGCCGACAGGAAAGAAAATTCGTCATGGATGGTTCGAGAAGGCGCTGAGAAGAATGGATAAATACAGACGCCGGTAACGAATGGGAAATAATAGACTTGGACTGTTGAAGGGTCGAGACACGTACGGAGAGACAGGGTCTCGGACGGACTTTGAATAATGAGCCCGGCTCTCACGAGTATATTAACGTTCGTCGGAACGAAACTTTGTAAATGACTTATTTAACCAAGATTTTAATGTGTTAATAAACCAGATGTAAATAAGAGTTGGTTCTACAGTTATAATTACTTCTACAAGATAATGATTTGTCGGATCACGACCATAAAGGTTAACAATATTGGTTTCATTGCTTCAAAATGACCGCAAATTTATCAATTTTTTAAAACTGGGAATAACAAAATAAATAATTTTGTTCCAAGTTTTTTGTTCAAAATCTGAATTAATTTTTTTTTTTATATTTCCCCTGTTGCCTAACGTTTCGATTTAAAAAAAATCCCTGTGCTACTGAAAAACCCCTGGTATATTTTCTGTGACACATAGTTGCATCGTCGCAGCCATTTTTCTGCTAGCAAAGCAAATGCCAGCTCAAAAATCTCTTCGTTTTTAAGAATTCAGAGTCTTTTATGTTTGCTATTATGTTTACTTTTACGTTATATTTGCTATTGTATTAAGTTTACTTTTACGTTATATTTGCTAATGTTATTAAGTTTACTTTTACGTTATATTTGCCATTGTCATTAAGTTTACTTTTACGTTATATTTGCTTTTGTTATTAAGTTTACTTTTGTGTTATATCTGCTAATATTATTAAGTTTACTTTTACGTTATATTTGCTATTGTTATTAAGTTTATTTGTCACATTTTATTAAAATCATTTGTCACAAATTGTTCGTTTATCCAGAAATCTGAACACAATTTTGCCTCTAAAAAGATTGGTTCGGAGAGGATTTCCAACAATTTTTTTCTTTCTCTTTGTTAAGTGGCCCCTGATCAACGGAAGGTTAAAAACCACTGAGTTATAGCATGCTATTGATGTTCGTTTACATGAAATGTTGAAAAATGCGGCCTCAAAACAGCTGCCTTCTCGTAAATTTTCTTTCTCAAATTTAAAGCTTTGTATACGGCCTCACACAAGACATAGCTAACTGTCTAACACAGCTGTTTCTCATATTTTCCAGACGCGGAACGCTTTTAACGTTGTCGAAAATTCCATATCCAAGAACGCGTTTAACCATGTTCAATTTTTTTTTCTTCTTAACATTGAAAAAAAAATTTAATATTATCTAGAACGCTGGAAAAATTCTTGATAAGCATTCTGGTCAAAAAAGACTTTCCTTTTGAAACTGAGAAAATAAAAGGAATAGTTTTCTTGAATAATGCTCTGCCTGACAATCAAAAAACACAACTTGGACCAAGGAATTTATTAAAAAGTATTGCGTCTGTTTTAAGAGAGGAGATCACCTTTGCACTCGCAAAAATGCACTGATTTTACTACCATGCTTAATGTGTTATCAAACAGTTAATTTGTAATTAATTTAAACCAATTTTTTAGCGTGAATTGTACAAAGCTTTATCTATTAGAATAATAAAAGCAGAATTGTTACGAGGTTATTAGAAATTATTTTATGTAAAAATAATTACAAGATAAAAAAGAACTTTTTATATACCATGTTTTTAAATTTTCTGTTGAATCATATAAACTTGACAATTCTATGTATTAATAAATACTTAAAAAATTTTTTTTTTGATGAATTATCCCATCAACTTGAAAGAAAATGAAGTTAATTGGAAGTTAACTTGCGTTTAACTTTTCGTTCCCGTCCCGGCCGATAGATGGTTGCACCAGTCTACAAAACAAAATTAACTGAAAAAATTCAATGCTGCTTAAAGATTGCTAAAAGTATTAAAAGAATGCATTGTCATCGTGTTCTGAGCTATTCTAAAAGTTTCAAATGTCTAGCTAGTCGGGAAGTTAGTTAAAAATTGATTACAAGATTTGTACTGGACAAACACACACACAATCAAAAAAGCGAGTTAATAAAAACATGGTAAAAATAATAATGCTTTATGAATAATGAATGGATTGCGTGCAGTTTTTTTTTAAACTGTAAGAGATATATATTAAATTATTTGTCTATATTCTATCCATAGGTTATACTTTAATCCACACCTAAAATAATTACCATATTTCACATAAAAAATTTTTCCAGGCAAATGGATTGTAATGTACAAGAGATATAAAAAAATTTCACAAAATATTGCTGTAAAAATTAGTGATATGTATTTACCTAAATTTAGGTGGAAACTGTATAAACATACTAGATGTACATGTATGCAAAATTTTAGCAATTTGTGACCATTAGTTTTGAAGAAATAGTCCGCACAAGTTTGAAAATAACACTTTTTAGAAAAAACCATTTAAGTATCCATAAATTACTGTACTATGAGCTTTATACATTTGGCCATAAAATCGGTTCTTATTGTAGTATCGACTTAGTTTTTTAAAAAAGATTCCTTACATTCCATTCTTCGAAATTAAATCATAATAAAAAACCAAGAGTTTTTTGAAGGTTTTAAGGTGATCTCCCCCCTTAAAAACTTTTTACAGTTGCTGATTATAACTAAAGCAGCAAAACAAAAATTAAAAGAAAAAAAAATGAATAATGAAATGCAAATACAGTATATGCTGTCGATTATTCGTGTGCTAATTTTCCAGTTTGCGGATAATCCGTGGAGAAAAATAATCTGAAATTTTTATTCAAAATATAAAACCTACTTAATTTATTAAAAAACGGGAAAATTTCTTCCGACATGCATATATAAATAACAATATTTTTAAAACAACAGCTTTCTATTTGTTGAGATGATTTTGCGATATAACATTTTAATTTGCTTTTTCAAATAACATTTTAATTTGCTTTTTCGAATAACATTTTAATTTGCTGTAGATTTTTCAAATAACATTTTAATTTGCTGTTTCATTATTTCATTGACATGGACAGATGAATGGATAAAAAGCGGGAGTAGGGATTTGCCTACGACGGCTGGGTTTACCCCCCCCCCCCTTCCCCCCTCCTCTAGCATATATAAATAAAATACAAACTACACTGATCATCATGAAGAAGTAACAAGGTATTCACATCTATTAACATAGCTTATGCAGTAGGAAAGTGTATATGTAACAGGTTAAGCTATTATGTAAAATGCACAGTAATTATCTTTCGCACTAGTCTGAAGCTGTAATTTAATTCTGATTTGTTTCTGAAGAGGTAGTGTTTCGCTGATCGCATGGGTCTGTCCAGAGATGTTAATAATGCGGCCGCAGGTGTGAGCTTTGCTTTCGGGAATATTTGATGCCGCGTGTGGTTTCTTATTGGGTTAGCTTTTATCCATTGACTCGGAACGAAATTCCATTTATCTTGACGAATGGAATTTCTAGTAGGCAAGGTGTATGTTAAAAAAACTTTGAGCGCCGGGCCCAAGGTAGCCTTGTGGAAGCACGTCGGGCATCGGAGTACGGGTGCTCGGTTCGAATCTCGAAGTCACCATTAAATACCTTCGTGTCTAGGCCAGCTATTGACACTTTAAATCTGTTGTTGTTGTTGTTGTTGCCACTTGACCGACAGCAACGTCAGATCAAGTCCCGAAGGCTATGGGCGATGAAGGCGCGGCTCCTGTTTTGATTGGCACCACAAGGTTCGTAGTCCGACCTGGCCAAGGGACCAGTCCCGTAATTTTGAGCCAAGTCAAGTGACGAGACCAGAACACTTGACCCCGCACCTCCAGAGGTAATTCTGAGAGCTTGGAGGACGTTGCAGCCATGACAGATTTTACGTGCACCAGCCGCCATTAGTGTACACGGCAGTGGTTTTGTCAGCGACGAGCATTGAACCAGTGACTTTCAGATCTCTAGCCCGTTGCTCTTTCTAACTGGGCCACTGCGCCCTACTTTAAATCTGTAGACAGGAGAGGCCCTTCTATGAGGTCAGAGAAGGTGGGAGAAGGTATGATCCCAATAAGTCGCTTCTGTAGTTGCTCGGTCTAAATTGCGATGGCAGCCTATTCACCGGCAGTGGTTCAGTCCCGGAAGGCCTCAGTTGCTATGTCGGGCCCTGTCAGGTGCATTGGAAATTCGAAATACCTTTGAGCTTATTTTTATTCACTGCCCCCCCCCCCTGTCTATTTAAAAAAAAAATTATAGTTGAACAAGATTTGTTCTTTGGAAAGAATGCGGGACAGAGGGAATGTGAGTTGGAGTTACAACCGTAACATTTAGTGGAGGAAAACGGAACCGAAACGAATGATTTTGAAATGTATTGCTCGTGTGTGGGATCTAAACCGCAGCATTTTGTTTTGAAAATAGGAAAGGAAATCCCGTTCAAAATAAAACTCGCAGGGAATATATAACTTGGGATTTAGAAAGTTTTCTGTGCAAAGTACTTCAAGGAACACATTTGCCCGAAACACAGCTGGAAGAAATTTACCTTATACATGTGTTCAATCTGTTGCACTTTGATGTGAAAAATAAAAAAAAATATTATATTTAAATCTGATGTGTGGCAGATTATCTGAAATTTGAATTCAACATGCAAATAAATCCATAATATTCTCTAAAATCAAATGACGAAAAAAAAAAAATCTGCAATACAGAAACTAAATACAGAAACTCCGAATTTCAGCTGTGGTTCTGATACGTCTTTATACCTGCTTTCGTCTGCTTTTTACGAAATTTTCGTCTGCTTTTAATTTTATTATCACTATTGTTATTGCTCCGTGCGATGACGTGTTTAGAACAGAGCTAAATACAGAAACTCGGATATTTCAGCTATCGATCTACGTCTTCGTCCGCACATTACGAAATTTTCGTCTGCTTTTAATTTTATTAACACTATTAATATTATTATTCCGTGTGATGACATGTTCAAAACAGACCTAAATACAGGACCTCGGATATTTCTGCTATCGTTCTATGTCTTCGTCTGCTTTTAATTTTATTATTATTATTATTATTATTATTCTGTGTGATGACATGCTCAGAACAGAGCTAAATACAGAGACTCGGATATTTCAGTTATCGATCTACGTCTTCGTCCGCTCATTACGAAAATTTCGTCTCCTTTTAATTTTATTATCACTATTATTATTATTATTATTATTTCGTGTGATGACATGTTCAAAACATAGCTAAATACAGAACCTTGGATATTTCCGCTATCGTTCTGTCTTTCTCTGCTTATTAGGAAATTTTCGACTGCCTTTAATATTATTATTAATATTATTATTATTATTCTGTGTGATGACATGCTCAGAACAGAGCTAAATACAGAACCTAGGATATTTCTGCTATCATTCTACGTCTTCGTCTGCTTTTTGCGAATATTCCTCTTGGTTATAAGAGGAGCAAATGACTTATTCTTCGATCACTCAGAAACAATCGAAATCGAATTTACTTTTGCTGCAATCAATTCCTGTATAATGGGCTGGAGTTCTAATGGATAAACACTTACAGCTGTTGGTTTCTCGAAATATCTCCCTCACTCAGGAATACTTCGATGGAAGTGGAAGGCTCAGACACAATTTCTGATAATAGACGTTTTAAAGGGCCTATTTCCCAAACTAGAATGCTGGCGTCTGCTCACTATTGGCCTTCGCGAGCTCTCGACAAGAGAAGGTCCGATTCTGCTGCTAGCGGTTAAATATAAGGAAATAAGAGTAGAATATCCGGCATTCGGAGTACTTTAATTGCTTTATAATTGATAGTTATTGCTTGTCATATTTTTCTTAGCATTGACGAAAAAAAGGAAATTTTTATTCTTTAATTCGTCTGCCGAGACTCAGAAGAGATAAAATTGCTGAAGATTTTTATTTGTTTTAAAGATTAAGAATATACCGAATTGCCCTGTGTTGCCGTTTAGAAATGAATAGTTTTGACTGCGAAGAGTTAAGCATCGTAAATTTTATTTTAATACTAGCTGAATACCCGTGCTTCGCTACGGAGTACATTCAAATTAAATACAACGGTCAATGTATGCAATTAATGCCAAAAAAAATATGTATATTTATAAAAATATCGTAACGGATATTTTTATAGACAAAATAATGTAGAAGAAAATATTCAAATTAAATCTAAAAGAACATACTAAAGAATATAATACAGTTAATATAGTTCAGTTTGGGGAACATTTCTTTTACTGTATTTTAATATTTTTTTGAATAGTGTCCAATCGTCTGTTGCATTAGCTAGAAAAAAAATCTTCTTTTGTCTATTTCGTTGTTATGCACGTGACGCAAAATTAGTTTAAAGTATCACAAAAAGAAAATAAACCGCATATATATATATATATATAGATTTGTACCAAAGTCTTACAGCAAAGTTTTCGTCAGTATCTTTTTTTTTTTTAATACAGATGCAAATCGTTTGAGGAGACACGGTTGCGATGAAATTGCAGGGGGGGGGGGGGGGCAGTTTTAAAATTAAGAATAGATGAAATTTCCCCTATGTTACAATGTTGAAACGAGTAGTTTACATCTCCAAGAATTAGATATCGAAACTTTAGTCAATATTTGTATCAAGGAAATCTTACTGCTACTTCTCCTTTAGTGCAAATGAAGGTGATTAAAATATTTGTTTGTTCTGATATTCAATATATTTTTTACTCTGTTGAGATACATTAAGGATCACATTTCATCGCAAATCCCGAATCCTTATGTGAAGCTAAGCATGAATTTCCTGTCGGCATTTTCCTAATCATGGATTAGCAAATGCATATATTCTAATTCTTTTCTTTGGCACTGAAGACGGCAGGGCGATAAGACACGATTCAAATTTAGCTCATAGCAACTGGACACTAGAAGGGTCGGGGCCCAACTTGTGGCATGGGGCCGCCACCATTTTGACAAATCATCCTCAGGAGCGACATCTGGTTTTCGTACCCTCCTCCCATCCCTACAAACTACACAGTGGGGGGGGGAGGGGGAGGGACTTCCCTGCCTACAGATTCAATGTGTCCGGCTTGGATTCAGTGGCGCATGCCGGAATAAAAAGCGAGTACTCCCGGGCCAAATTCTGGCACGCTAACCACTAGGGCCTGTTCACATTGAATCCGTCAGCGTAAAATTTTTTAACCAATCATATACTAATCATTGACCCATTTAACCAATCACGCCAACGGAATCATTAACGCTAACGCTGACGCATTCTATGTGAACAGGCCCCTAGGCTAAGAAGGTAGACGTTCAAATCTATAAATTTAAGTTGCTAAGCCGACTTTTTGGGCAGTCCGTGAGAGAAAACTAATGTATTCATTCACTTCATTTTGGTCTTCAACGAAATATTGTAATCTGTAGATTTGTCAAATTTGGTGTTTGTGACCGTAATTTCTATTAATTAGTGATAATTTACAATTGAAAATGGATTTCTGCGCATGCTCAATGGAATGTTTAAATCTGGCTTTAGAAACTTTCTGCGCATGCTCAGTGACATGCTTTAATGACAAACACGTTTATTCCGAAGAGTCTCTCTAGATCTCTCTCTGCCATTTTTATTTTTATGATAATTATTCTTGTGAAATATAAGATTAAACCTGACGGAAATTGTTTATTTCGCTCTGTTTAATTAGCGATAATTTTGCAATTTTAAAAAAATTGCTTACTGCGCGTGTTCAGTCACTTTTTAAATCTGGCTTTAGATACTCACGAAGCACGATGCCGCTTAAACACATTAATTTGTTTCTGCGCATTATGATGATTTTCAGCATTTGGCAATGATGTGTTAAGTATAATTTGTGTATTAGTGCATTTATTTACTATCCAGTCGTCATGTTTTGACGTGTACCAACTAGTAAAGATAACGTAGGTTTTGAAATTAATTTTTTTATAGGGCTTTAAAATTATTGACGTCTATCGCTGCAAAAATAACGTTTATGAATTAAAATTAAAAGGATTTTTGAAAAAAACATCACCTCGAATTTAATAAAGGTCTATTTTAAAATCCAAATCCATTAAACTTTATCCTTGATTTGAAAGATACTGCGAGAAGAAAATTCCCCCGTATCTTAACACTAGCTGAAAACCCGTACTTCGCTACGGAGTACATTCAAATTAAATACAACGGTCAATGTATTCAGTTAATGCCAAAAATATGTTTAAATATGTTTATAATAAATACAACGATCAATGTATGCAATTGATGTAAAAAAAACGAAAAAATATATTCATAAAAAAATCGTAATGGATATTTTTATAGACAAAATAATGTAGAAGAAAATATTCAAATTAAATCTAATAGGACATACTAAAGAATATAGTACAGTTTGAGGAAAATAATATCTTTTATTGCATTTTAATATTTTTTTGGATAATGTCCAATCGTCGGCCGCATTAACAAGAAAAAAAATATTTTTTTTGTCTATTTCGTTACTATGCACGTGACGATAAATGTATTTAAAGTACCAGAAAAAGAAATCACGTGATCAGCATTAAATAATTTAAATTCTAAAAATTTATCTTTTAAAATTCACCAAAAATCAGAAAATGGTGGTAAAGATTCGAAAAAGATTTCATTTTAAAGGAATTTTTAGGATCCTTCTCGTGATATAAATTTCATAACCCTCAAATGATTATTTTAAATGCAAACTTAAAAAAAAGTTACTAAAACAGCTTAAAAATTCAATTTTAAAAAATCTAAGAATTTTTCAAAAATCTTTCTTAGTGTACCCCTACAGTATAAGAAGAATCGCCATGCAAAATTTCAGCCCTTTAGGTCCAGCGGTTTGGTCTGTGCGTTGTATGTCAGTCAGTCAGTTGCGGAACTGTTTTATATAGTATATACATAAGAACTGTAGACCTCCGAGGTCAACTGACACTCAAATTTATGTTACCCTGGGACGAACTTATGTAGTAAACTTACTTTTCTAAACATTTTAACGTAACGTACGAAAACACTGAATAAAGATTAGGTAACGGATTAGTTTAAAATCAAAGCGTACGTGGTTCAGTGGTAAAACTGTCCTATCCTATTCTACAGTTCAAAAGTGTGCCGTTGCTATCAGAAGACAGATCGCAAAATTCAAACGCGAAAGTCAAATCAGTTCTGCTCTAACTGTGATCATATCCGAGGAGCGTGTTTCT
Organism: Dolomedes plantarius; assembly: GCA_907164885.2. Taxonomy (NCBI): domain Eukaryota; kingdom Metazoa; phylum Arthropoda; class Arachnida; order Araneae; family Dolomedidae; genus Dolomedes; species Dolomedes plantarius. The sequence goes on from OU015490.1 coordinate 63,318,693, forward strand.
TCTAATAAATGAAAGACACCTGAATCTGGGACCTGCTGTAATGGTCCCCTCTGGCGTTACCGTTTCTGATCCAGCGCAATAGCTCGTTTAATAAGGTCTAGATGTTATTTTGCGGGATACAATAGTTTCTCGGAAAAGGTTGGCAGATGGCTAATGCAACAGCGCTAACAGTCTGGATCGACGTGTCGAACTGGTAGGGGAAATCCAACCAGTTGGAAAAATAAAATGAAGATGCAAGCGAGATGAGTGGCAAGATCGAAACACCCTAGAAACGTGACGTCGCCTTCTATATAATTTTCTTTGGCCATATATACAGTGGGAACGAAAAAAAAGGCGGTTTTTTGTTTTGTTTTGTTTGTTGTTGTTGTGGTATGTGTGTGTGTGTGTGTGTGTGTGTGTGTGTGTGTTTGTTTAAATCTCGAAGAAAAAATCGTTTGGTGAAATAATAAAAAAAAAAAAACGTGAAATAATATTTGACAGAAGAAGAAATGACAACATTTCAGAACAAAAAGTATTCACAAACTCATAGTCCTCAAATGCTTACACAAATTCTATGTATTTAGTACGCTTGAGGTAGACTAGTACTAGCAATAGGGTTACTACCTAGCAGGCTTAAGGATTTTTGTGGGCCTGAGGTAGCCTAGTGATAGAGCTTCGGCTTTCGGTGCTGAGGGTGCTCGGATCGAATCCCGACAAATCCCATTCAGTACCTCCATGTCTAGGCCGGATAGGGGCGCGTAAAATCCTCAAAACCTAACTCCCTCTATGAGGTCAGAGAGGGTGGGAGGGGGTACGATCCCCCCACACTGTAACCCCTGGGGATGCTCGGTCAAAATGAGGTGGTACCTGGCTAAATCGGACTCCAACCCTTGTGGGGCCATTATAAACTGGCGCCGCACCCTCAGCCCACTAGCCTATATGGACCTGGTCTAGAATTACTTTCTTATGGGCCTGGTCCAGAATTACTTTCGGCCATAGGCCATTATAAACAACAACAATAAGTACTCGTATTTAGTATGTAGTTCATTGGCAATAGTAATAGCTTGGAGTGCTATTATTGATGCCAGTGGATTAGTGTATATGTTATATATCCTAGTATTTGAGCTTTAACCGAGCGCCTAGTCTGTGTCAGGCCTAGTACAGAAACCATAAGTGAATTTTTTTACTTCATCTTTATATGATTAATGTTTGATTATTTATTAAAAATGAACAGGAACTACGGATATAATCTATATATTTAAGTTGCTAAGCCGACTTTTGGGGCAGTCCGTGAGAGAAAACTACTGCATCCATTTACTTCATTTTGGTCTTAAACGAAAGATTCTAATCTGTAGATGTGTCAAATTTGGTTTTTTGTAACCGTAATTTCTATTAATGAGTGATAATTTACAATTAAAAAAATTGATTTCTGCGCATGCTCAGTGGCAAGTTTAAATCTGTCTCTAGAAACTCACTGTTTTTGCGCATGTGACATGTTTTAATGATAAACACGTTTATTTCGAGGAGTCTCTCTAGATCTCTCTCTGCCATTTTCATTTTTATGATAATTATGTTTGTGAAATATAAGATTAAACCTCATGGAAATTGTTTATTTCGCGCTGTTTAATGAGCGATAATTTACAATTTTAAAAAAAAATTGCTTTCTGTGCATGCTGTGCAGTGACATTTTTAAATCTGGCTTTAGATACTCACTAAGCACGAGACCGTTCAAACACATTAATTTGTTTCTGCGCATTATGATGATTTTCAACAATTGGCAATGATGTGTTGAGTATAATTTGTGTATTAGTACATTTATTTACTACCTAGCCGTTATGTTTTGACGGGTACCAACTAGTTAATTATTATTGACGTAAATTTGTGAAGAAATATTTTTGCTTTAAAGTTGTGTATTCAACGAACGCACAGTTCAGAATATCATTTACTGTTTTTGCCTTTTAAATAAGAGTTTGAAATTGTCTGAATTTTTTTTTTCTATTATGGTGATAAAATGCTTTTTTCTGAATTTAAGAAAGCTTTACTAGACTTACCATTTCTTTCTTAAGAAATGATATGAAAACAATAAACAATAAAGACATTAAAAAATAAAAGTTATTTTTTTATTTTATAATGTCTTGTAAACAATACTATGTAATTTTGTTACTAAACATAGTTTTTCATCGTAATAAACGGTCTGTTTAGTTCAGGATTTTGTTTTGCTTATTATCCATATTACCCGGATTTTCGATTGTCCTAATTGCCTATGGTCCCAGTTAGTCCGGATAAACAAGGTTATACTGAATTTAGTTCAAATCTGAGTGAGAACTCTGTTAAACTGAAAATAAATCAGGAGTTCTTTTAAATTCGTTCGATAATTTTCCCAAAGATACTTCGTTTGTTACTGTTAGCGCTAGAATTGTGATCGCCAAGTTGCCAATACCCACGTGACCAATCTGTTGACGCCGCCTAACGGCTAAAACGATATGTGATGTTAGTCTTTGTAATGTATCTGTCCGTGTTGCCTGGTGTAGTTTGTGTTCTTAATGTGAGGCAATAAAATGTGTGTAATATTATATTTGTATTTTATTACCGCATCCCACATCAACAGTTGCGACTTCTTAAAATTACCTTTTTTTTTTTTCTAGTTGTATAGACCAGTAATGCGCAAACTTAAACTAACTTTAAATAAAAAAAATAACTTCACCCCCCCCCTCCCCCAACGAATAATTTTGGTGGAAGCAAAATTTAAGGAATTAGAAACATGCTAACAAAAAAGAAAAATATGTAAGCAAATTTTGACATGTTTTTAAAATCTAGATTTGAAACCCGGTCAGACACAGACAAGTACAAACAAATGGAGGCAAAGTATGCACTGTATAGCCTTACCATTAGAGGCCACATGTAAATTAGGTAGTAATAAAGGAGGCCGCATAAGTTGATGTACCTATAAATGCGACTTTTATGAAATTATTATAGTTAGGTATAGTTTTAACAATTTGGTTCATTATATAGAAAAATAACAAAAAAAATAAAGTCCTTATTTATTTATTATTTGAATTACAAAGTTACAATATAAAATATTTTTGTATTCACGTAAGGGTAAAAACTTGTTATAACATTAATCATTAATTATTATTTTTTTATAAAATTATTAGATTCATAGATACCACTGTAATTTTTTATATTTCACTGTTGGTATTTTTATTTATCTAAGGACACACACACACACACACACACACATATATATATATATATATATATATATATATATATATATATATATATATATAATATAAATCTTAATAACCAACTACATATTTAAATACGATTTCAAATAAAAATAATAAAGTAGAAATATTTTAAATAATTTTAACATTATAAAGAAATACAATAGAAAAATAATAGTATTAAACTATAAATAACTGACATAGCAACAATTCCTAAAATTATTTTAAAATCCGATGGAAAATTTAAGCTAGTGGGATATTTGCAGTTGTTTCTTGCTTGAAAGTAATTGAATATTTGGATCAAGCTTCGTAACACGAAGCCTGCGTACATACATTCATGCCGTTCTTTATTTAATTCCATTGACTTGCAAATTGTTCTAATCTATAAAATTAAATATTAATTAATACAAATGCTAGCTTTTACGAAGGCCGCACAAGATCACGCAGGCCGCGCCTTCCCCACCTCTGGTATAGCCTATTGTTGAAGGAGTTTTTATTGTAAGAGTGCTTGACATCTTATTTAACAATATCATAACACGTATTTTTTAACATATGAAAAATAATATGATTTTAATATATAAAAAAATATGTTAAAATCATATTATTTTTATATAATTTTAACATATAAAAATGTTAAAATTATATTATATTAAAATTTTAACATATAAAAAATAATATGATTTTAATATATAAAAAAATATGTTAAAATCATATTATTTTTGTATGATTTTAACATATAAAAATGTTAAAATTATATTATATTAAAATTTTAAGGTATAAAATTAATATGAATAAAAATATTTAAAAATTTTGATGATGGAAAATTTAAATTATATTTTTAAATTACATAATTTAATATACAAAATTTTCTTCAGACAACCCCCCACCAGCTTACCCACATTCTGTGCGCCACTGGTATAGAATTCCGCTATTCCAGTGCGTAAAGATCAACGAAAGGCTTCTGTAGTCAAAACATAACTCGGGAGCCAATTAAATCGCAAAATCGGCTGGCGAATTTTAACTGCGACTTCGATTATCGCTGCCAGCGAGAATGCAAAGTAGGGTGGCGAAAGAGACAAAGAATAAAGTGTTCTGGAACCTTCCTCGTCAGCAGCAGATGGAAACGAAAAGCTATAAATTGAGCTGGTCACTTGAAACATGAAGCAGCGATGAAGAACATAAAATTGGACCCGGGAGACGTACGGTTTCGCCATAGTTAATTACTTGCAATTGGATATTTGAAGGTTTCGCATGATTGGCTTCCGCGATCGGCAGTCGTATACAAAATTTGATTTTTATTCGCTTCGTCCTTACCATTCGTAATATTACTCGAATGGAAGAGACGTCCTAATAAATATTCAATGCTGCATTCCTTTTTATGATTTGCATTTAACTTCTGTTTATTGTTTGCAAACTCTTTCCTGAAAAGAAATTTTTTCTGTGGTTGGGATACCTACATCGGTTACAAACGATTCCCCCTCCCCCCCGTTTTCAGCGTAAATTACGAAAAGAACAGACATAGGTGGTTTGTTTTGCAGTCAGCCTTGTTGCGTTTAAAGCTATGATTTCGTATTCTGCTTCTTTGATAATGTTAACTTGTGCAGATATGCGCAATTTTAAAGAGAAATCGGTACTTCTTGCTATCTTAGAAATCTCGGTAACAAACTGGTGTTAAACCGATCTTCTGATAATGTTACGGAATCTCTGTCCCAAAATTGGCGCGGATGTATCTAAAATAGCAATCAGCAATTTTTACCCAAAGAATATTTTTCGACGATAGTACACTATTCTTTTACATGTTTTTATTAACTCGCTTTCTTGTTTGTGTGTTTGTCCCGAACAAATCTTGCAATCTATTTTTAACTAACTTCCCGAATAGCTAGACATTTGAAACTTTTAGAATACCTCAGAACACGGTGACAATGCATTCTTTTGATACTTTAAGCCATCTATCGGCCGGGACGGGAACGAAAAGTTAAACGCAAGTCAACTTCCAATTAACTTCATTTTCTTTCAAGTTGATGGGATAATTCATCAAAAAAATTTTCAAAAAGTATTTATTAATACATAGAATTGTCAAGTTTATATGATTCAACAGAAAATTTAAAAACATGGTATATAAAAAGTTCTTTTTATCTTTGTAATTATTGATAGCTTTTAACGCAAACTATTATCTGTATCTCTCTCTTTTGATAAGGTATCCAATTTTCGTTACTGATCGTAGCATTAGTTGAACTTACGTTACGTTCATAATTAATTCACCTCCAACTCCAAGGCCGATTGCAAACGGTGGGCACCATGGTAGCTCATGAGGCCCTAAGTATTCAATCTGCCTGTAAATGACATTACTAATGTACTGGATGTCATTTTAACACTTTATGCTGACAACACAGCCTTCATTGAACTTAGTCCCCTTTCCATCACCACTCACACGTACACACTCTCATGTTACATACTAATTAAACAAAATTACTTGTTTTTCTTGTTCTTGTTTCTAATGCCCCCTGACCGGGAGTGCCAGACTAGAGCCATACATGCTTCGGGCTGAGTAATGCGGCCCCGGTTTAGAGTTGCACCACTGGGGTCCGAGTCCGACTTCGCTAGGCGCCACCACTATTTTAACCGAGCACCCCCAGGAGCGACATCTGAGGGGATCGTACCTTCTCCACCCACTGACACACACACACGAACACACACACACACATATATATATATATATATATATATATATATATATGTATATATATACATATATAAATATATATATATACATATATATATATATATATATACATATATATACATACATATATATATATATATATATATATATATATATATATATATATATATATATATATACATACACACACATGTGGGGTGTTACCTTTTAGATTGGGCTAACTAGTCGTCTGATATAACAATCTGGCACCCCACATTTAATACAAGACTCAGGATGACTCATAAATAGTCTCTCGCGAACAGTAACAACAAATATTTATTTAAAGTTGACAAGACGATTCACATATACATTTAACATATAATGGTTGACCCCTCAGGGTAAATGATAATATTGCCAAGCACTCAACCACCTGGGTTTCTGGAAGTCACTCAGACTTCCTCAACACGATTTGGCAAGCACTCAACCAGCTTGGACTTCCTGAAGTCACTCAGACTTCCTCAACACGGGAGCTTACAATCCTCCCCTTCGGCCCGTAGCTACAAGCTAGGCCCAGATCTCCGGGGTCTCTTTTCCCGTTCTGTCCTAGGATCTCCGTTCTTCAACCCTGGCACACGAGAGCCTTTGCCCTTTGTCGCCTCTAAATCTTATCTCCCTCTCGTTCTTCTCAAACACTTTCTCCCAGGTCATCTACCGAAATCCTGGTAGCGCTGTCGTCGCATAACGTACACGGCGACATAGAGCCCTGGAATAATACAATCCCCATATACATGTATGTGTGTGTGTATATATATATATATATATATATATATATATATATATATATATATATATACAGGGCTCTCAGACCTCGGTTTTGAAGGATTTTCCGGCATACAGATTTAACGCGCCCATATTCGGCCTAGACACGAAGGTATTTAAGGCGCTTGTCGGGTTTCGATTCGAGAACCCTCAGTACCGAAAGCCGAAGCGCTATCACAAGCTACCTCGGGCCCACAAAAATCCTTAACCCTGCTAGGTAGTAACCCTATTGTAACCGCTCAGCTCAATGCTAACCTCTTGAGATTCTTTTGTGGATTCTGATCAACAAAAGGCTGAGCTGCTCTAGTTGAAATCCTCATAAACAGAAATTAAAAGACTTATTAGCAAAATTCGCCGAAGTATTGCTGAAGGTGGCAATACCCACAAACATAACATCCCCGGTTTTATGAATCCTGAATTTTTTAAAAAAAACGTCCCTGGGCGTTTCAGCCTCGGTTTGAAAATTTTTCTACATGTGTCTGAAAACCACGAAACGAATTAAGTACAGAGTTTGATTTCGACCTTCAATTTCTTGTTTTTTGTCGTCTTGGCATGGAAATGGCCGTTTGGCGTGGACGTCATCAGGCTGTTTCTATATGACGAGCATCAGTGTATCACGATATCAAGATTAGATTAGATCAGTCATACTCAACATTTTTTTTCTTCTCTCGGGCCACGTGCATATGTCTGCTACGTTACGGTGGCCGCAACATAGCGCACTATAACATCATAATATAAAAGAATAATCTAAAAAATAAAACTCAAGACCTAAATGTATTCAAACGTTTGTTTAAAAGCTATTTTATGTTTGTTTGTTTTGTTGTTGTTATGTTGAAACAAACTTTGACTATTTTAGAGAAAGAACTTCTGTATACAGGGTGTCCGGGAAAAAGTATTCAATAGTTATGGCTTATTTTTACGGAACTACCCGTTAGAATTAATAAATAAATATTTCAGGTAGTCTCATCTAACGAAACTACCGCGGGTTATTAACTTAGGATTACTTATCGTTCCTTATCTCTTTTGTGTGTATAATGTATATAGGTCTCTGTCTCTCTCTCTCTCTCTCTCTCTCTATATATATATATATATATATATATATATATATATATATATATATGTATGTATATGTATGTATGTATATAGTGAAATCTCGATCGATCGTTCCCCGAATCACCGTTTTCCCGTATTTATCAGTTCAGTCCGTCCCTTGGAAAACGATTGATCGAGATTCCACTGTGTGTGTGTGAGGGAGAGTGAGAGAGAGTGAGTGAGTTGAGAGAGAGAGAGAGTGAGTGAGTTGAAAGAGAGAGAGACAGACACACACAGTCAGTCAGTCGGTCAATATTTTGAAGCATTTTGGTACTTTTCTGTTTAACTGTTTACTGTTTTCCCAGGCGATACAGACTGAGTTTGGCGCGCTGCCAAAATTATAACTCACGACGACGGACGGTTTTAGCGTCTGTAATTTTGCTTCCCGGAGGACCGTTATGGAGGAACGTAATCCTGCATTAAAAATTATTTAAATAGAAAGAACATCTCACCAAGTTTTTATATCAATAGATTTCGATGTGTGCACCTTTTGTAGCACGACAAACGTCTAAACGATAATCCAGTTCTCTCCAAGTGTTTCGTAGCGTGTCGCGAGTTATTAGTGTATAAACAAAAAAATTTGTGTATAAATAAAAAAATTGAAACTGTGGATGAGCTGAAGAAGCGTATCATTCAAGTAATTCGTCTAATACAGTGGTTCCCAACCCGTAGAAGTCTGCGGACCACTGGTCTAATAACTTGGAGAGTAATTCGTCACTTGGTATGAGATTGTATATGAGATTTTTGTGTATGGTCTTATTTTGAAATTTTTATATAATTGACTTATGACATAACTGATACTTAATGTGTTCTGTTCTTCCTTTATTATCATTTTATGTAAATTACGTAACAGATCAAACCGGAATCAAATGGAACCATTGAATAAATGTCCTATAATTGCATTTATAGACACATAGCATTTTCTTCGGATAGACACATTTAAAAGTGACTTTTAGATTGGAGTTCCCAATATTCTGGAATAGTAATGGCCCGTTCACACTGAGCGTTGCGTAGCGTTAAAAATTTTAACCAATCACAGCGCCCAATTCGTTGACATGCGTCAAACCATTCACGGGCCATTTGCACCAATCTCGGAGCCGACTTAGTAACGTAACATAAAGCTTCGGATGCAATGTGAACAGGCTTTATCTCGTTACTTTTAGAGTGTCGAGACCGTTGACATGATCTGTAATTGGTTTGACGTAACCACGTGGTCATTGAGTTGAGCTTTGTGATTGGTTAAAATTTTTATCGCTGATGCTCTGCTCCGGCCTGAAAGCAGTGTAAACAAGACCTCAGTTTTTAAATTTTCAATATTTTACTCTAGATACAGAATGAGAATAATTAATATTTTTTTTAGTACATCGAGGACACTTAGAGTTCACAAATAAGTATTTTGTAAGAATAAGACCTGTTTTTCAAAAAGTTCTTCAAAAATACTACAATTTTTCAAAATGCTCTATGCGCATTAATTTTTTCTTCATTTTTTTTCGAAATTTCTTAAGATTGTTTATTTAAGCCCGTCTGCACACGAAGCAACTCAAAAGAAACTGATAACTGACTCAAATCACAAACCAGTCCGTGATGAGTCGCAACCTATGTAATTGAATGGAGCCACGCTCACGGCGCAACTGGTTACAAACCCGTCGGACGGGTTTGTAACCAGTTGCGTCGTGTGCGTGGCTCCATTCAATTACATAGGTTGCGACTCATCACGGACTGGTTTGTGATTTGAGTCAGTTATCAGTTTCTTTTGAGTTGCTCCGTGTGCAGACGGCCTAAGTGTTTGCCACAAAATTGCACATAATTCTTTGAAACCACAGATATTTTTCAAAATTAAAGACCATGAAGTAAAGAAAAAAAAAAGGGCAGATAAATAAAAAAAAATAAATAATTTGTGGCTTTAGATTCATATGAAATAAAAATCCGTGCACAATTATGTTTACACATATGCGGTAAAATTATATTTAAAAAATTAAAGTTTTTAAATGATTTGGGATTCACTTGGAGCATTTTGAAAACTGCTAGCATTTATAAATTTTATTAATAATTTTTTTTTTCGAAAAACAGGCATTATTGTGCCAAACAATTCTTATTTTGAATTCTAAGGGTCTTCAATTGTACGAAAAGAAGAACACAGATAATTCTTATTTTGTATATAGGGTTGAAAATTGAAAATTTTAAAAATCGGGGTTTAAGGTCCCTGGTCCCCTTTAATGTATATAAAAGTCCCTAAAAAAATGCTTAATTTTTGTACTTTAAAAAGAGTGGTAACCATGTTATCAAAATCGACATATATTCGTTGTCGCAGTTGCCATACGAGGAATGGTATGTATTTTTAAAAACACTTATGTTAGTTTAAAAACACTTATGTTAGTTTTATATCCTTCAGTTAAAATAGCAAATTTTACCTATACGATTAAGGTATTTTTCAAAGTAATCGGATATTTGTTCTCAATAAACCTAAACCATTCCTAATCATTATATATATAATAGCCGTTGTCTCTGTATAACACTTCCGGGCTGTACTCATCTTTCAATTGAAGCCCTCAGTAAACAAACAGCCGGTTAGGCTTAATTTGAATTTCAGATGTGGATCAGAATTTTTCTTACCTAAAAACTAATATCTTCTCCATCAAATCACGATTGTTCAGCCTATTTTTCTATAAAACATTCAGAACTAAAAAAAAATGGATGCTTTTAGCTGTATATTTAACAGTTTTTAAAAATCTGTTTACTTTTACGATGAATTCTGAAAGTAAACAAGCTTGAATGTGAATGAATCAAGTAGCTCAAGTATTCATGTCGCGTAGTGAGCTGTAAAAAACTGGATGGCAGTCTACTACTCCAATCGCATGAAAAACTAAATAAATAAAAAATAATGAAAGGGTTTGCTTTTACAAGGTGTGGATTAAATGCAATATTGTTAGATAATTCGGAATATTTTTTAACTTTCATAAACTTTTTCCATTATGACGTCATTATTAGTATTATGACGTCAAAATGACGGGTTGGATGGCAGTCTACTACTCCAATCGCATGAATAACTAAATAAATAAAAAAATAATGAAAGCGTTTGCTTTTACAAGGTGTGGATTAAATGCAATATTGTTAGATAATTCGGGATATTTTTTAACTTTCATATACTTTTTCCATTATGACGTCATTATTAGTATTATGACGTCAAAATGACGGGTTACCTTCTAGTTTAGTAAAATAATGATGTATCCTGTTTTCCTTATTACGCTGTCGATAATGATTCATTATACCTCACAGCTATCTCTTTCACTCCTAGACAGCGTTTCTTTATTAAGTCAAATAATGCCTTTTTTTTTCTGTAGTAATAAATACTCTTTTAGTTAACCCTAATATTTACAGCTTCCCAGAAACTGTTCGCGGGGTTTTCTTTTACTTCGAATAATTCTCTAACTTTTTTAATTCCAGTGGTTCTTCTGTATTCTTTAATGACGACCAGACTTTCCTGGTTGAATGGGTAGGCAAGCCATGGAAACTTCCCTTTGGCTACAATTACTGTAACTGAAACTGTAATCTTTTATTCGCATTCCATCCTGAGGACTACATTTGCATGATTTAAGGGCTCGGGGAAACGTTCATTAAATTCGTCAGACATTTTTATTGCGATATCGTCTGGTTGAAAGGTTAATTAGAGTCCCTCTTTCTTCGTCTGGTTTTTTTTCCCGAATCCTGGTTTATTTATTTATCGATTTTAGAAATGTTGTTCTGTAAAGTTAAAAATAATGATAACGTTTTATAATCTTGTGAGTATATATTTTTTAAGTTACCGAACTGATCAGAATATTTTTTTAACCTTAAAAGTTACAAAAAAACATTTACGCTTATTCAAGTGATGACATATTAACGTATTTCAAAGTAAGAGACCATAAGTGAAAATTTTAAACTATAAAAGTCCGAAATGTATAGTGGTCAGTTTAGTCCTTGGGTTGAAAAAGTGACCCCCCCCCCCTCCAAATTGAAAGATATTCTTTATGTCGTCATTTGTGCACCTTATACATTAGGATTCTAATATAGATTTGTTAAAAGTGGCACATCAGACACTTTGTTAAACTACGGGTAATTTTCTTCATCACAGATTAGCAAATGTAATTTTTTGAATTGTGGTTCATGGAGTATGAAGGCTGGCGTTCCAATAAAAACCGCGTCGTTTCTAAAACTTCTAAGTTTTTCAGGAATTTATGTTTTCATGAAATTGTTGACATTTCTCGCTAAAAAAATAAAATAGCCTCTTTGCAAAAGCTTTAAATGATTTTTGAAAAGCGTGCTCATTGCCTTTAAACGTCTAAGTGGTGGTGTTTTCATCTCGTTATATTTTTCATCACAGATTAATTAGCAAATGCATATTTTTGAAAAAAAAATTGTGCATTCAAAAATAGGCCTTCCTGCAAAAAGTCTATTTTTAAAAACATATTTTCTATTTAATTCTTTTATGAAACAATGTTAATTTTTGAGCAATAATTCAGTGACTATCAGCAAATTATAAACTGAACAATTTAACGTTTTAAAAAGCACGTACTCTTTATTTAAACGTCTACTTGCATATGCAGAAAACAGAATTCAAAAATATGAATCTGCTGATCAGTGAAGAAAAAATTATCGGGAGAAAAGTTCCCCCCTAACTTAATTATTGGGATTGAAGATCGCAAATGCGTACAAACACCTTTGGCAAAAAGGTAGAAAATAAACACAATCGGCAGACGGCTGAAGTGCAGATTACTACTATCCATTGGATAACGACTTCCTTTCTTGGCGAATCCGGTAGATGGTGTTGAAGGTTTTTTTAGTTCTCTTTCCCTTTACATCGTTTGCATCTGTTTGTTATTTTGAAGAATGGCAACTGATCAAGTATTCAAATTTGCGAGGAATAGCTTTTATAATTCCATTCTATCGTTCGCTGAAAGATCTTGAATTGACTATTTTTTCTTAAATAAAAATTGTGTATTTTTTTATGATTCAGTTTTATTTTAGCGAGTCCAGTGTAATTAAGGTACTTAAAAAAACAAATGATGCTGTGTTAATTGTGATAAATCTCTGATGTTTCAAAGATTTTGATGCCTTTTTAATTCTTTCAGGGACGATTTCGCCAGAAAATTCTCCCTAATCTCTTAGGCTCTCTGTTTTTTCGCATATGTTAACTGTTCCATAACATTTGTTAGTCACGTAACCTACAAAGTTAGTATATAGTCACATTTCCTTTCTCCTTTATAATTTGTTTATCGTTTCGTTTGCTAGAAAAATGATTTACAAAATAGACGAAAACAACGGTTCTGTATTTCTTTGCATCTTTTTTATGTAGGATTACGTTCCTCCATAACGGTCTTCCGGAAAGCAAAATTTCAGACGCTAAAACCGCCCGTCCGTACCTCGCGAGTTATAATTTTGGCAGAGCGACAAACCCAGTTTGTATCGCTTGGGCAAGCAGTAAACAGTTAAACAGAAAAATACCGTCAAAATATGCGTCAAAATTTTGACATACATATATGTATATATATACATACGTACATATCGCCCACTTCTTTCAACAACGTCATACCTAAAAAATCGGCGATTTTTAGTTATGATTGTTTTCAGAATGCCCTGAAAGAGTAGTATTTCCCTGCAAGATCGTCATATATCTCCCTGCTTAATATTTAGCCGCTATAGAGCAGAATTAAAATTTATTTTCAATATACTTTTAAACTTTCAAATCACTCTCCTGAAAAATCTTGTTTTTTGAGTTATGACGTTGTTGAAAGGAGTGAGCGATATATAGATACATATATACATATCACATACATACATATATACATAAAAAGAGGTAAGCAACGATAAGTAATCCTACATTAATAACCTGTGGTAGCTTCGTTAGAAGAGACTACTTGAAATTTTTTGTGATACGTTTGACCTTCGATTATCCAGCCTGTTTTCTTTCTTTTTTTCGTTGTTATTTAATAAAGTATCATTTTTTAAGTTCCTTTCATGTTATTAATTTTTTTTTCTTGAAAAATGTTTCAAAATGTAATTGTAGTGGGAAAAAAAATTGACAATATGAGTAACATTTAGCTTTCCTACTTTTTCACTTACTTATTCGTACCAAGATTCAGAAATGTTTTAAGATGAGTTCGCAATACTTTTTTACGTAATTCCAGATTAGTAGAGTCAATGAAACGTTCTTGAAGAATTTTATGGGATGAAGTAAGACAGGTATGATTGCAAAATTTACAAATAGAAGAAAAAAAATCAGTGCAATGATGTTATTTTCAATTTTAAGTGAACTTAGATTAAGTGAACTCAGATTCAATTTTAAGTGAACTTAATTTTTATTTTTTTTTAACTGGAAATGTATTTACTACTAAATATATGTAATTACTTACTGATATTTTGAAGGAAATGAATTGATCTGCAGGAAACTCCCATAGCGAAAAGTTGCGTATGAGAATTATAATTGACGTTAATAACTGTAATTTACCCTGTAATTTTAACCCAAAAAAACCCGGAGTAATAATGCTTAAATATTGCGGAGGTAAGTTATCTTTCCTCATTTTCTCCTGCTTGACGCAAGTAACGTGTTCTTTATCACCCAAGAGATGAGGAAATAGAATGATTATATCATACTCTTATTACGTGATTTACATCGCGGTAAACTTGAACGCCTCAGTTGAAGGGGAAAAAAAAAACAAAAAAACAGTGAGCAGTCAGTGGGTGATAATCCGTCAGTCAGGTTTATTGAGCATTCTCTCTGTTGCGTCTCAGAATGATAAATGCAGTAACGTCTGCCCTGACTCTGTTCCACCAGTGCGGAAGATGACATGGCCGTCTCTCGTTGCTATATTTATGAATTTTTCCACATAAAAATAATTTTTTTTCATGATCAAGATGCTTAAAAAATATCACATCAGAGCCAAACTGATTAATCAGATAACGATATTTTGTTGCCAGAGAAATTAAAGGGAGGAAAAAAAATTAAATGGGTCATTTCGTCACATCTTTTTTTTTTTTTTTTTTTTTTTGGAAAGATTTTTTTATTATTATTATTATTATTATTATTCGCTATGCTTCTTTTCGTGTTTTCTTTTACGTAACTTCATCTCCGTGTTCTTCGAAAATGATATCTTCCAGCTGTTGTTTATTTACGAATGAAACATTCTTTAGTAAATAATGTGTCTTGTGTGATTCCCATTTAGATTTTATCTGTAACCTTTTTTTTTTTTTTTTTTTTACTATCTCCGGTCTCCTCCCTTTTAATTTCGAGTTCAAGAACTTTTTTTTATATTTTTTATTTCTTAGTCAAGAGCAATTAAAACTTTAGAACTAGTTGATAAATTAAATTAGAACCGGGTTCTGCGGTAATGCTGAAAATTTGATGCGATCAAATAGCATTCCACGGTTTAGGACTCTTTTAAAATCTTCGCAGTAACTTGCGTATGCCATAGATGGACAACCTTCTTAGGGCATGGACAAGTGAGGATTATTCTAGAACTGACCAGGTTATTTTATCAGGTTATCTCAGTTTTAATTATCTTCATGGTATTTTGTTATTGAAAATGAGCAAAATTATTTAAGAATATAGGACCAAGGGTGTAGTGTAATGTTTGAAAACGAGCACTAGATAAAGTGAAAATGTTGTACCCCGTGATTCCCCCCCCCCCTTCTACCAATCAGAGAATTGACTGCGGGGGCGTTGGACCCAAGAGGGTGCTGGGGATCGACGGGAGTCAGTAAGAAAGAGGACAGAATGGTCACGTCTCTTGTAGGAATCTGAGGTATGTCGAGATAAAGCAGGCTCGTCTCACCTCTGGTTAGTAATTATTCTGTGATTAGAATAGGGACAGAGAGAGCGTCTCTGAGAGTGTTAGGAGGTCTGGCGAGATAAAGCAGGCTCGTCTCACCTCTGGTTAGTAATTATTCTGTGATTAGAATAGAGACAGAGAGAGCGTCTCTGAGAGTGTTAGGAGGTCTGGCGAGATAATGCAGGCTCGTCTCACCTCTGGTTAGTAATTATTCTGTGATTAGAATAGAGACAGAGAGAGCGTCTCTGAGAGTGTTAGGAGGTCTGGCGAGATAATGCAGGCTCGTCTCACCTCTGGTTAGTAATTATTCTGTGATTAGAATAGAGACAGAGAGAGCGTCTCTGAGAGTGTTAGAAGGTCTGGCGAGATAATGCAGGCTCGTCTCACCTCTTGTTAGTAATTATTCTGTGATTAGAATAGAGACAGAGAGAGCGTCTCTGAGAGTGTTAGGAGGTCTGGCGAGATAAAGCAGGCTCGTCTCACCTCTGGTTAGTAATTATTCTGTGATTAGAATAGAGACAGAGAGAGCGTCTCTGAGAGTGTTAGGAGGTCTGGCGAGATAATGCAGGCTCGTCTCACCTCTGGTTAGTAATTATTCTGTGATTAGAATAGAGACAGAGAGAGCGTCTCTGAGAGTGTTAGAAGGTCTGGCGAGATAATGCAGGCTCGTCTCACCTCTGGTTAGTAATTATTCTGTGATTAGAATAGGGACAGAGAGAGCGTCTCTGAGAGTGTTAAGAGGTCTGGCGAGATAATGCAGGCTCGTCTCACCTCTGGTTAGTAATTATTCTGTGATTAGAATAGAGACAGAGAGAGCGTCTCTGAGAGTGTTAGAAGGTCTGGCGAGATAATGCAGGCTCGTCTCACCTCTTGTTAGTAATTATTCTGTGATTAGAATAGAGACAGAGAGAGCGTCTCTGAGAGTGTTAGGAGGTCTGGCGAGATAAAGCAGGCTCGTCTCACCTCTGGTTAGTAATTATTCTGTGATTAGAATAGGGACAGAGAGAGCGTCTCTGAGAGTGTTAGGAGGTCTGGCGAGATAATGCAGGCTCGTCTCACCTCTGGTTAGTAATTATTCTGTGATTAGAATAGAGACAGAGAGAGCGTCTCTGAGAGTGTTAGAAGGTCTGGCGAGATAATGCAGGCTCGTCTCACCTCTGGTTAGTAATTATTCTGTGATTAGAATAGGGACAGAGAGAGCGTCTCTGAGAGTGTTAAGAGGTCTGGCGAGATAATGCAGGCTCGTCTCACCTCTGGTTAGTAATTATTCTGTGATTAGAATAGGGACAGAGAGAGCGTCTCTGAGAGTGTTAGGAGGTCTGGCGAGATAATGCAGGCTCGTCTCACCTCTGGTTAGTAATTATTCTGTGATTAGAATAGGGACAGAGAGAGCGTCTCTGAGAGTGTTAGGAGGTCTGGCGAGATAATGCAGGCTCGTCTCACCTCTGGTTAGTAATTATTCTGTGATTAGAATAGAGACAGAGAGAGCGTCTCTGAGAGTGTTAGGAGGTCTGGCGAGATAAAGCAAGCTCGTCTCACCTCTGGTTAGTAATTATTCTGTGATTAGAATAGGGACAGAGAGAGCGTCTCTGAGAGTGTTAGGAGGTCTGGCGAGATAATGCAGGCTCGTCTCACCTCTGGTTAGTAATTATTCTGTGATTAGAATAGGGACAGAGAGAGCCTCTCTGAGAGTGTTAGGAGGTCTGGCGAGATAATGCAGGCTCGTCTCGCCTCCAGGGAATTAATTAATCTGTAAACAGATTGGAGTGTAGTAGGAGTAGGCAAGATGCTGTAGACTTGCCCACCTCGTTCTCAGAGTTTTCTGCAATTGTTATGTTAAATGTTTAACTGTAAATAAATTTATGTCCGTGTCGTTAAGAGAGACTCGTTTTTGCACTACCTCATTTACCCCCATGCCATATAATGAAAGAACCGGTGAAAATAATAGGAGATAATATAATAAGTGATAATATATATAAGTGAACCTGTGAAAGAAAGAGGGTTCACGACAAAGGGTTTTCAACCTCTGGATCGCGAACCTTCCCAGGAAACACTTCGCGATCCTTTAGGGGGGGGGGGGGGGGGAGTCGCGAAGTGTTTTCTTGGAGGTCGCCACGGTTTTATTCAATTAAAATAACTTTTTTAGCGCGTTTCATCGACAAAATTTGTCAATAATTATTTACTACGAAACTGATTTTTTTTAAAGGAAAAAAATCTCATTTTAAGTGCAAACTCAGTCCGTTCGGGCTTGCTTACAAAGAATCCGTCAGCGTCAGTGTAAAAATTGTTTACCAATCATATACCAACCCATTTAGCCAATCAAAGCAAACGGAATCTTTAACTCTGACGCATTCTATGTAAACAGGACCTCGGAATTCTATTTATTTGGTGGTAAATAAATATCTCGGTTTCTTACTATGAACAGTATGTACACACATTCTGAACTTCAGTTTGTCTTTTATCTGTCTGTGCTGTCTTTTTTTCTTCTTCTTTCTTCATTTTTCATTTTTGTTTCTCCCAACAGAATAAAGCAATTTTATTTAGGTAACAGTTTTTCTACATTTATTGTTATACAATTCTTAATAAATAAGGCGCGTGAATTATTTTTCTTCAGATTCTATTCCGTCCTGTTCTTGCCTTCGCACATCTTTGACTGGGGAAAGAATGTTTATTAATGTTCTTCATTTCTTACAAATTTCATTTTTGTTAAATTAAACTCTTGGTTAGAATTAAATTATGGAAGATGCGTTTTAGTGGTTTTTTCCCCCCCTTACGTTTCCCTTATGGCTTTATTTTTTTATGAAGAAATTCAAGGGGGAAGGGGGGGGGGGGTTGTAGGATCCGTGGAAACCATTGAAGGGGATCGCGACTCGATAAAGGTTGGGAAACGATTAAATAGGGTATTATGGCATACATAGAGTAACTTTAAAAAGTTTTGCTTTCATATTTATTAAAAAGTACTTTAATGTTAGTACATGTATTGGTTTTTTGAGAGACAATGTGATGCAAGGAATAACAGACACAAATGCGATGGGTATTTCCGTAGTTTATCTGTTTCCAAGTAATCAAATTGTTTTTTCTGCATTTATTACTCCAGATTGTTTTGTTTTTTTATGTCATTGGTCAATCAGTTTTCATCTTCCGTAGTGTTTTTAATATTTTTTTTTTAAAGCGAGAACTTAGAGTTTTTTATTTACTTAGTAACTAAAAAGATTTTGCATTTATGATTATTAAAAAGTTTTTTAATGTTAAGTACATAATTTTTTTTTTAGGGGGGGGGGGGATGATGTGATGCAAAGTTCAAATGCGATAAGTATTTCTATACTTCATCTGTTTCCAAGTTATTAAAAGGATTTTCTCTGTAAATTACTAAATTACTCCAGGAGGGTTTTTTTCCGTTATTGATCCACCAGTTTTTATCTTTCTTAGTTTTTATGAAGATTCATAACAGAAATCCGGATAACCTTTGCTAATACCCGGATGCACTTGGAAAACAAGGATGATTCAAAAAGGCTCTGTAAATCTTGTATATTTGTAATGTATAACGTGTAAGATGAATTGTGTTGAGGTTTCAATTAAGCCTCGTATAAAGATTTGTTGACCAAGTTGTTTAATTTGGCTAGGTCAGTTTTAAGTATAATAAGAGTATTTTATTATTAAAACTGAGCAAAATTAGTTTAGAAAATATGATAGTGATGCATATATAAATGACAGAGTAACTAAAAAAAGTACATGTATTGTTTTATGAGAGATGTTGTGGTGCAAGATGCAAATGCGACGGTATTTCCGTAGTTTATCCGTTTCCAAGTAATCAAATTGTTTTTCTCCGTTGATTACTAAAGAATTTGTTCTTTTTTCCGATATTGGTCAATCAGTTTTTATCTCCCGTAGTTTTTATGAAGATTTATGCACTTATGGAGTCGCTAAAAATGTTTTGCATTTATAATTAATAAACAATTTTTTAATGTTAAGTACATATATAGTTTTTTTTTTAGACCTGATGTGGTGCAAAATACAAATGCGATGAGTATTTCCGTAATCTAAGTTTCCAAGTTATTAGATTAGATAGTGTTCCTACGTAAATTACTCCAGAATGGTTATTTTCTGTAACTGGTTATATTTAAGTGACTTTTATGATGTTTATTTCCAAAAGTCACTGAAATTTAAATTTTCATTTCCACCTTTATCGGACTACCGCTGGACAATGACCAAAAGTCTGTGGGTTCGAATCCCGTGGTAGGGGTGTGAAACCGTTTGGATTCGGCTGTAAGCTCCGGTAACTTTAGCTCCCGTGCTGTAAAAGATGACCGCAAGGCACCGAAACACCGTGCATTACTACTTTGCCGGTCAGACAAGATCTAGAATTGCCTTGTCGGCATGAGGAAATCAGATATTGTAGTCTGGTTGTATAAAATAATATGGGATATATAACTTATTTCACGATAAGTGTTCGTAAGAAGGAATTCGGAAAATTGGGGACTATCTATGAAATGTTTATGTGACATTGTCACTTTATTTTTAATCGGTTTTTATACGCGCAATGTATTCAAATATATCAACAAAATTCATCATTGCATGTTTTTAAGTTCTTTTATGTTGTTCTTAAGTTAAATTATCGATTCTGAAATAAATTCTGTGACTTAGGTATGCTATCATACCCCCCCCCCCTCCGAATTTTAAATTATCACATACAGTGGCTCCCAAAAGTGTGCTTATTAGCGTATTCCC
Organism: Dolomedes plantarius; assembly: GCA_907164885.2. Classification (NCBI taxonomy): domain Eukaryota; kingdom Metazoa; phylum Arthropoda; class Arachnida; order Araneae; family Dolomedidae; genus Dolomedes; species Dolomedes plantarius. Next base: position 63,339,005 of record OU015490.1, read on the forward strand.
AAAAGTGCTTATTAACGTATCATTACTTATCGTTGCTTACCTCTTTTGTGTATGTATATATATGTGTGTGTGTGTGTGTTTGTTTTAGTTAGACATTGAACATATACAGAAGAATACATTGTTGCAAATTGAAATTATATACAGTGGCTTCCAAAAGTGTTTGTACACTTACGATTTTCAAGGAAATAGGGGTCTATCCACTAATTAAAATGAATATTTCAGAATGGGTACTTAGTAATAAGATCTATAATCTATTCTTAACAAAACTACATGAAAAATTTTAAAAACATAGTAAAACTTTATTTTTAAGAAACCAATAATCAAAAAGTAACAAAAACTTTATCTCACAAAAGTCATCGTGCACTCGTAAAAAATCTCTACATTTTAGTAAATATTCTAATTTTTCGCTAAATTAATATTTAGTAGGATATCTTTTAGCATCCACATCGGCTTTTAAACGTTTGGGAATAGATTGCACTTGTCGTCAACGATATTTTAAATGCCACCACAATTTAAAAATAAAAATAAAGCGCCAGACGATAATTTTAATTATGAATTTATCCAAAAATATTTCAGTGTACGATGACTTTTGTGAGATAAAGTTTCGTTACCTTTTGATAACTGGTTTCTTAAAAATAAAGTTTTACTATATTTTTAAAATATTTCATGTAGTTTTGTTAAGAATAGATTATAGATCTTATTATTAAATTCCCATTCTGAAATATTCATTTTAATTAACGGATAGATCCCGATTTCATTGAAAATCGTAAGAGTAGGAACACTTTTGGGAGCCACTGTATGTTAATTTGACTTCAAAAAAACTATTCCTTTTTTTTTTAAATTACGTGTTTCTTCTTGTACTTAAATAGAAAGGTGTAGAAATTATTTTACTTTTAAATTTTTTGCATCAAACGCAATTAGTTTTGTTGCGAAAAAAAAAAAAAGCTAGTAAATTTCTTTTAAAAACCCCTGCTCTTAGTCCCGATTTTTCAAAAGCGAAGAAAAGTCACTTTGAGTTCTAAGAAAAGTCATCGACCAGCATCTGCGACAGTTAATTATATTTTATCTGATATCTGTTTTTTTCTTTCTCTTGTATTGAAAGTACCATACTCACAGCAGCGCAGACGATTTTCCGGTTAAAACAATTGCGAGCTGTGACGTGGCATGTTTGTGTTGTTGGGTACTCCCTCTAGTATCGGCTGATGAAAGTTCGAAAAATTTGCGCTAGTTCCCCGCGCTTTTGTCATTTCTCTGTTGTGTGTGTGTTTTTATTGTGTGTGTTCACTGAGTAGGAATACGGCTGAAAGTCACGCGAGGAATCAATTACGCATAGATATAGGTTCGGTTATTGTGCTTACCGTCCGTTTCTTTGGGAGATACATTGTGCCACTGAATGGGAGTTTTTTTCATGATTTTTCTATGGTGGCTTCCGATAAACATTTCGTTTACATTACCGAATCACGCCCAATTTCAATAGTTAACTAAACTGTTATGTTACGATAACTGAAAGAAAACTGCGGGAGAGAGAATTTAACATATTATTGCTCAAGTTTCTGTTCCTTAGAAATGTTGAGCATCCTTCTACTATTAAAAAAAAGAAAAGAAAAATGTTGGAGATCCGTTTTGATTTTCGAAATTTTTACAGTACATATTTATACATTTTAATTTTAAATAGAAAAATTTCTAAATTAATTTCCCAGGATTCTGTTTAAAAGTCCTTAGTTTTTTAAAACGGTTTAATTAGCTTCTAAAAAAAGACCATATGTTTTTGTACTGCTTACGTAAAAGGGCCTTATTACCTTTACACTAGTATATATATACAGTGAAAGTTCTCTGTCCGGCTGCCCCCTCCAAACGGCCACTTTTTTTTGGAATCATGACTCACCACCGCCTTAGAAAAGATCCACTGTGTGTGTATGTATGTATATATATATATATATATATATATATATATATGTGTGTGTGTGTGTGTGTGTGTGTGTGTGTGTGTGTGTGTGTGGAGGGGGAAATTTATTCCCACGGTTGAAATATAAAAATGCAATAACACGTATTCTTGACTAATATTTAATCTAACACAAACCAATTACAACTTATGGTCACAGATTACCACAATTAGAAAACACAGAATGTCAGTGCCCGTCTGACACGACATTAACGCTCGTTTAGCGTGAGCAAGATCATACAGCGTGCAGTCTGCACTCAGTAAAAGTAAAAACACAGCGTGCCGTTTGCACACGGCGAAAGTAAACATATCGTACGTTCCATTGTCTCCGCCCATTCAGCACCAGCGGTTGAGTTGCAACTCGTTTGCTCAAGTGGCGCCTCATCCGTGTTGTCACAACAGTAGAATTCACACACACACACACACACACACACACACACACACACACATATATATATATACAGTCGAACCTCTATATATCGAACTTCCACATATCGAAATTTTCTATTTATCGAACTCTTAGCAAATTTCCATGTTCATTACATAGAAAAATTGTTTCTATATATCGAAAAAATCTCTATATATCGAAATTTTTTTCTAGTCAAATTGGGAGATTTTATTCCAATTTAGAATAAAATCTTTCAATTTTTGGCATTTGAAACAATACGTCGTAGACTTCAATTCGCGGAAAATGTCCCTGATTAAGTTTTTAGTGGACTGAATAAATACGAACATTTCTTTGAAATTTCAGCAAAACTGGCTGTTCAGCAAGATATTCGTAGTTTTTTTTTTAAAGAATGTAACTGTGATCATTGTAACCACTGTCTGGATTATTGTTTTTTTAAAGGTATGTAGTACTCAATAAATCTTTCATAATATTCATTTAATGGGATTCGCATATAAATTAGATATGGAGTTTCGTATACGAAGATTAGCTTTAATTTTTTTAGGATAATTATGATAAATCTAAGCTCAATTCTATATATCGAAATTTCTATATATCGAATTTTTTTCCTGCAATTTGCTACTTCGATATATGGAGATTCGACTGTATATATAAGACAAAGTTGAAAGTGAAAAACCAGTATATGCTCAAAACCACTACAGCCAGGAACTAAAAACATGAAAAGATAAGTGAAAAATAGGTTTTTTGACAGCATCTCTTCATCAGCGGTGCCGATACTGTCTAAAAACCAATGGATTGTTTCTGATAAGTATGATCTGAGCAATAAACATACTTAGACACCGTACAATCCATAAGAAACAGAAGAAGTGAATAATCAGTTGCTTAATCATAGAACACCAAGCCTGGCGCCAGACAAAGTGGAAGTTAAATAAAGGAGACCGCAAGAAGACTAACGTCACAAACATTGCAACCATGGAGCAAATGAATACACAGAAGCAGACTTACTAATGATAATGTGTTATTGGACAATATAACCTAAGTTAACTTAGACATTTATTATGACCAAGAGTTATTATTATTATTTATTATTATTATTACACTAGTTTTTATTTATTATTTTTCAATTTACTTTTTTAGTAGTTATTTACTATATTTAATCATTTAGTTATGTTTTACTAATTAAAAGCAACAGTACATGCTTTTCATTAAATCTAAAACTACTAATTATGTGCTTGGAAAGACTATCAGGGTAATAAATACGTTTTAGCACTACTATTAATTCTATAATATGCTTATTCCTATTGTTCTTAGAACAAATCCTACTTATTCTTACTAGTTGATTTACAATAATATTATTAAATACTGATTTATATATTTATTTATATATATATATATATATATATATATATATATAAATTCAAATAAAAGGCAAATAACTCAAATATAGTAAAAAAAAATTAAATTAAGGAAGAAGGCATTGCCAGTCGAAAAAATTAACAAAAATCTGTAATTTGCGCTCCACGCTACATAAATGCAAGATTCTGCAGCAATAATAGAAATCAAAGCGTAAAAGCCAAAAACCAAAAATATACCAAACCAAAACATAAGGAAGCAATCGACCAGTCTCTTCATTAGGATGCCTAATCGAGTCGGTCACCTCAAGGAACTATCTGAATAGGATGTAGGTCTGGCCAATGAAACATCCCAAAACCCCAAGATCTCCACATTGAAAACAGAAAGTCAAAACAACACGAAACAGAAGTTTACAAGCAATCTCACCCTGCCCTGATTGTTTGAGAAGTGACAGTAGAAAGGCATTTTTTTTATGGATTAACATTTTTTTTTTTCTCACTGACACATATTTTACGATTTATATTGTACGCGTTGGTATGGTATTTTTTTTTTCCTAACAGTATTTTGAAATTCTAGTAAAACCTCGTTTATCCGGCCCTCGTTTAACCGGATATCCAGATAATCCGGATCAGATTTGTAGACGTTATTTTTATTTAATGTTCACATTAGATAATAGTTTTTAACTATGACAGCAAGAACGTAACTACAAGTACGCCAAATATTCGCGTTTTAGTTTCATTCAATGTACGGTTCCTGCATAGATTGTACAATAAATTTTTGTAATAAAATGATTTTTGTCGAGTTTTAGAAAGCTTTACTAGACTTACCAATTCTTTGTTAAGAAATGATGTTAAAAATTATTTTTATATTTTTTAATGTTTTGTAAACAATGCTATGTAATTTTGTTAAAAAACATAGTTTTTTATCGTAATAAACGGCAAGTCTGCTTAGTTAAGGATTTTGCTTTGCTTATTATCCATATTACCTGGATTATCCGGATTTTCGATTATCCGGATTGCCTGTGGTCCCAGTTAGTACGGATAAACGAGGTTTTACTTTAGTGTAAATAACCTCTTGTCCCTTGTAGCACTTTGTTTGTCAAAGGATAGCATTAAAGTGTACACCACAAATGGTCTCAAATCAATGTTTTCGCCGACCTTTCTATTAATTTTATGCTATAGATAGTTATCATAGAACTTTTAGAAGACAATTTTCAATAGAAAAATATTCATTCAAATCTGAGAAACCTTTGTATATCAGTTTGCTACAGTTCGGATCTGTTTAATCAACGCGTGGTTAATTATCTTTCAGAGGTATCCTTGAATATCTCTGCTTTAGTAGCGTTTTAAGTAGATAAATTTCTAATAGTAAAATATTCATTCAAATGTGAGAATTTGTGTGTATCAGCTGTTATAGGTCACTTCGATTTAATTCACACGTGATAAATTTATCTTAAGGATCTCTGCTTTTTGTAGTTTTAAAAGATTAATTTTTTATAGAAAAATATTCATTTGTATCTGAGAAACTTTGTATATTATCTGCCACAAATCGGTTTAAACCTGGCAAATTAATCTTCAATATCTCTACTTTTGTATTTCAAATATTTTTATGTTATTGATAACTAACCACGTGTTAAATATGATTTAAAATAGGTAATGTAATCAGTAATCGATATAAAAACTTTTGTTGATACATCTTTGTTTTCAACAGACAATGCATTGTACGAAATATTTGTATCAACTGAAGTGCCTTTTAAAAAAGGTTGAAATTTGAAAGAAGGTCTGTTTTTTAATTCGAGATTTTAACTGCAAAACAAAAATAATTTGCAGACTAAACATTCTATCGCATAATAATGAAGAACCTGTGTAAGAGTTGGATGGTTTTAACTCAGAGAAAGACAGGATTGCAGCATTAGCTTTTATGGTGTTGTTTATTATTTCATGTGGTTACTTTTAGTTACGTAATAAGGGGAATTCTGCTGTCTTGGAAAACTAGATATTACAGATTTTCGGTAAAAAAAAGTTCTGAGAAACCATATTACACATATTTCGCCATATCGTCAGGTTATCTGTTCAAGTAAGGAGTTTGATATATATATATATATATATATATATATATATATATATATATATATATATATATATATATATATATATATATATATATATATATACATATATATATATATATATATATATATATATACAGTGGAATCTCGATCGATCGTTTTCGGATCCATCGTTTTTCCGTACGTGTCGTTCATTTTATCTAGTCCCAACGATATTGCTTTGTTATGTTTCCGCATCTATCGTTTTCCCTCATTTATCGTTCATTTCAATCGGTCCCTTGAAAAACAATAGATAAAGATTCCACTGTGTATATATATATATATATATATATATATATATATATATATATATATATATATATATATATATATATTTATTTATTTAAAGTTATAGCGACTGAGAAGCCTGTATTCTTTTGTTATTATATCTCAAATCGTACCTTGGTACATTTCAATTCGAATTTAAACGCATGCCGTAATGCTACACAATTTATTTTTTATGTATATTTTTAAACGGAAATCATGTCATATGGACCATCATAAAAAATATTCTGCCGTTTTTAATGTGGTGTCTTGTATAAAATTTAAATTTTAATCATTTACTTTACTTATCTATTATGTCTTTCTCCCCCCCCCCCCCCCCCGAATCTCTTTGTATGTTTGTGCTCAGATGACATTTTCCAGAAATATGCCTTCCTTTAATGCTGTCAACACTTTTGAACGAAACAGATTACCTCGACGCTTCATTTTACATTTGGTCGCCTTCATACATCGTGAATTTCAGTGTCAACTTTATACTTTTGCAAAGACTAGAGCTGCGTTTCTCTGTACTATAGAGAAGCAGTTGTCCAAACGGCCATTAATTTCAACCTCTCTTTTTATAATTTGCTTGTTTTGTTCCGGTTAGAAACTTGGGTTTTTTTTTTTTTTTCTGACCAATTTACGCAGATCAATCACATCACGATCGAGCCGACCAATCCAACCGCCTGAGGCAAGTTTATAAAAACGGCACATTTTCAATTTTTTTCAGACACTCTTTAAGTAATGAATGTATTACCATTTAAAATTGTCTACTTTTAAATTTATGTTCATTTTGGGAATAATACTTTTTTTTTTTTAAAGTTTTATTTAGTTTAAAAAACATAGAAATTTTAAAAAAAAGTAGAAAAAGCAAATAAATTTGAAAATAATTTGTTATACCGGGTGGGCTAAAAGTCCGTATAAACTTCAAAAATTCGTAAAAACCGGAAAAATAACCAAAATAAAAAAAAGGTTTGAAGGGTTAGCTTCGCTAGGTTACGGGATTTTTTTTTTTAGACAGGAAAAAAATAACTCAAAAAACAGCTGACAGGTGGCGCTGACTTACACAACAAAAAATACGCAAATAGCGAAAAGAATGCTTCTAAATCGTTTATTACAGCAGTCGGTGTTCCACATGAACCCCATCACACAGGATAAGGCATTGCAGGCTAGTCACAAATCCAGCAACGACAGAGTGCAGCATGTCATGTATACATTCGGACCGAATGTATACATGACATGCTGCACACTCTAGGCGGATCACGGAACAATGATGAACTGGTTGTGGATTAGGAGCGCACGTTCTTTTAACCGTCTGATTTGCATATTTCCACAGAATTCGCTCGTACCAGCGCCACCTGTCGGCTGTTTTTTGAGTTATTTTTTTCCGGTCTTAAAAGAAAATCCCTTGACCTAACAATGTTAACCCTAGAAACCTTTTTTTATTTTGGTTATTTTTCCGGTTTTTATGAATTTTTAAAGTTTATACGGACTTTTTGCCCACCCGGTATAATAAAGATAATATCTAAATCATTCTCCTAGCATATAGTGGAGGCGTAGCGAGCATAACTGGTGCCTGGGGCATGACACCTTTTTGACGTCCCTCCCAACTCCCCAACCCCATGGTCTTGGGGACCATTTGGCGCCTCTTTGCGAGTGGCGCCCGGGACATGATAGACCCCCTTGCTCCCCCCTCGCTACGCCACTGAGTGGAGCCAATTGCTAGATGGCATCTCTATAATTAATAGTTTCAGGTACCATGTTTTCTATGGATATGATTGCTAGATCATTCAGTTAATTGCTCTTGGGTTATTGTTGCTAGTAGATAATTTTAGAAAATTTTGAGTTTAGAAAATCGGCGCTCGGCTTCTATTACAGGTGGTGTTAGTAGAATTCTTAAACCTACAACAACGTTTGGAAATAGGCATTCAAAATTTATTTCTCGTGATCTCAGATTCAGCAGTTAAATACGGTGTAATCACGATCGTTCCCCGAATCATCTTTTCCCCGTATGTGTCGTTTATTTCACCCAGTCCCGACGATCATATTGGTTTGTAATGTTCCCGCATTTATCGTTCAGTTCAGTCGGTCCCTTGAAAAACGATCGATCGATATTACACTGTATTCGCTCATATTTGTGTATTTTTGCGAATTTCATCGTACGTCAGATTTAGCTATTAATATTTTTTTCGTTCTACGATAAAAATTTCTCCATTTTGGCTCCTTTTTACCATGTTTTTATTGACTTGCTTTCTTGTTTGTGTGTTTGTCAAGTACAAATGTAGCAATCGATTTTTAACTAACTTCCCGACTAGCTAGACATTTGAAACTTTTAGAATTGCTCAGAACACGATTACAATGCATTTTTTTAAAATACTTTTAGCCATCTTTAAGCAGAATTAAATTAATTTTCAGTTATTTTCTGTTAATTTTGTTTTGTAGACTGGTGCAGCTATCTATTAGCCGGAACGGGAACGAAAATTTATATGCAAGTTAACTTCCAATTAACTTCATTTTCTTTAAGTTATGGGATAATTCATCAAAATCAAAATTGTTGTTGTATTACCTTCGTAGGACTATATGTCATTCGGTGTATTGGATAATCCGAATGGAACTCTTTATAATGTCCAATGAATTTATCATTTTTATAATATGTTGAATCACTTTTAAACTCTATCCAATGATTACTGTTTTCGTTCAAAAAAAAAAAAAAAAAAAACCATATCAGCTACTTCCCTACTAGCTAGACATTTGAAACTTTTAGAATAGCTCAGAACACGATGACAATGCATTTTTTTAATACTTTTAGCCATCTTTAAGCAGAATTAAATTAATTTTCAGTTATTTTCAGTTAATTTTGTTTTGTAGACCGGTGCAGCCATCTATTGGCCGGAACGGGAACGAAAAGTTATTTGCAAGTTAACTTCCAATTAACTTCATTTTCTTTCAAGTTGATGGGATAATTCATCAAAAAAAAATTTAAAAAAACATTTATTAATACATAGAATTGTCAAGTTTATATGATTCAACAGAAAATTAAAAAACATGGTATATAGCAAGTTCTTTTTATCTTGTAACTAGCTGAAAACCCGCGCTTCGCTACGGAGTACATTCAAATTAAATACAACGGTCAACGTATGCAATCTATGCCAAAAAATAAATATATATATTTATAATAAATGCGATGATCAATGTATACAATTGATGTAAAATATATATCTATCTATATATATATATTTATAAAAAAATCGTAAGGGATATGCATTTTTTTTGGATAATATCCAATCGTCTGCTGCATTAGAAAGAGAAAAAAATATTTTTTTTGTCTATTTAGTTGTTACGCACGTGACGATAAATTTATTGAAAGTACCAGAAAAAGAAATCACGTGATCAGCATCTAATAAATTAAATTCTAAAAATTAATCTTTAAAAATTCACCAAAAATCAGGAAATGGAGGTAAAAATTCGAAAAAAATTCATTTTGAAGGAATTTTTATGATCTTTCTCGTGATATAAATTTTATAACCCTCAATGTATTATTTTAAATGCAAACGTAAAAAAAGTTTAAAAAACAGCTTAAAAATTTAATTTAAAAAAATCTAAGAATTTTTGAAAAATCTTTCTTAGTGCACCCCTACACTATTAGAAGAATCGCCATGCAAAATTTCAGCCCTTTAGGTCCAGCGGTTTGGTCTGTGCGTTGTATGTCAGTCAGTCAGTCAGTCAGTGAATGAATGAGTCAGTTACGGAACTGTTTTATATATAGAGATTATTACTGTCTCATGTTGGCGCCTTTTTCAATTCGGAACATGAGGCAGTTGCCTCGTCACTTCACCTATGGGATCGGTCCTGTGTCACATGCATACGCATACCAGCGTTCGCGTGCACGATGTTGTGCTGGAAACCTGAGCAGAAATCTGAATCATATTCTAGAGACAGGATTGTAGGAACTGCATATTTCGCATTGGACTTTATCATGTTTACAGTTATGGATTTTGTTTTCTAGGCTTATCTCTGCATATTGAATTTCCCCCCTACTCGCCATGCCTGCCGTCTACAGCTAATTACACGTTGACTTTTGACTGCATACCGTTAATCGCGTTGAATAATTTTTTGCTTTCGCTTTATCAATTACGCACTGAAACATTTACTCTAATGTGATAACCCTTTTTTATTGAAATTCAATAGACTCAGCGATAAGGGTTGCTGAAGACTGATTGATTTATGTCCTTTCAAAGCGACAACCGCTCGGCATATCGGCAGACCATCGGAATGGATGTAAGTTAATTGCCATGTTGACTGGAAACGGTTTCGTAAGAACGCAGTAGGCTGCTGAAGTCCACTCCACGGGAAAAAAAAAAAAAAATTCCAGTTTTCCGCGGTCGATCCGTATTTGCATATTTTTAGGGTTATCTCGGGTTTCGCTCTTGTCCGTTGGGTATGCTCCGACGCCTAAATGATATGCGGCCATCTGTCAGCGCATTCATGATTTGTGTATATTACAAGTAAACGCTTTCCTCGAATCTAAGCGCAGATACTGGGTTTATGTCACCTCGGATTTCAAGAGCTGAATATTCACTATCAGATATTTCTGCATGTGGCGCCATCTGTCGAGATTATTTGTGTTGGGAAGCATCTCTAAAATTGTGGATGGTAAATGTGACGTAGGAAGTTAATGAACTTAAAAATAAATGAGTTTTAAAGGTTTACATTCAAATAGAAAATGTTCGTAGTTTTTATTTAAATGTGGAAAAAGTTAAATGAAGCGAGATAAAGTTATGCTTTTGCTGTTCGCTGAGGTATAACTTATAACGTGTTAGCCTTTCTAATTTATTTTATCCATTCATAAAGAATCACACATTCTATATCTAGGAAGTAAAACTTGTGTTTATGAAATTGTTGCATATTAATATAGTACCGTAAGGTATCCTTAAATTGTACCACTCATATAACATTATTCACGATGGTTTTAATTATTGTTAAGGAGGGGGGAAGAAGAAATAAGAATGCTTTAATCTTTATCACTTTTATTCCAAAAGCAAAAAGGGGTTAACATTTGTCGGAGAGAATTTATGTTCTAGTGATGCGTCTATGGTCGATTTCAACTCATTATTCTTTGTGTTAGTGGCCTGACACAAAATTAACAGCAGTCTGACAACTGAGTTTTTAAATTTTTTAAAATTTTTAAATACCAACGTTGAATACAAAAATATCATCTTGACGAAAAACTTGTTCGAGCGCTTGTTAAAACGGAGTTGTCAAATTGTTCACATGTATGCTTCGAAGTGGGTGTTTTATATATATATATATATATATATATATATATATATATATATATATATATATATATATATATATATATATATATATATATATATATATATATATATATATATATATTCAGATTTACTTTTCTGAGATAGTATTTCTCGTCTTGTGTTCTAAAATACTTTAGTAGAAATTTAGAAGCTGGTAAAATGTTTATTCTCTATTTTCCCATATGGGTACAGAAAATCAGTTTTTTTTCAAACTTGTATCATAAAAGATAATTTTTCCTTGTCAAAAATATCCATACCTGCTACGTTTGATTGAAACAATGAGAATACAAATACCAAAATGTTTTACTAAACACAGGAAAACAAAATGCATATCTAAATTCGTTGAAGTTTACCCAAGAGCTTTTTAATTCTAACCAAAAATCAGCTAGGATTAGAAACGATCAGGAAACAGTTTGTTGATTTATAATTTTAATAAATGATTTCATTTTTATTTTTATTTATTAATTTATTTCGAGATTCAAATTTCAATTCACCAGCATTCTATCCAGTAACATTTATTGTGTTAAGCGTGAAGCACCCTAAAGTACACGCAGTACGTGTACTTATAGATATATGAATGAATGTATTTATGAAATTATTTTGTACTAATATGTCTTATTGTTATTATAATGTTTGGTTATAATCGAGATTTTTGAAACTTTTTCAAAGTGTTACGTCAAGCCTTTTAAATAAAGTCCTTCAGGAGTTTTATGTTATCAGAAATTTTTAGGGCTATGAAAAACATTTATTTGTGTGAAAAATGTTCTTAAAGCAGTAAAATTTTTCTTTCTCTTCCTGATGCTAATAAACACCAATTAAAAATCGTTTTCGTGGCAAGCCTCTTCGAACTGTGTTCTGGTACGTCATCGCGTTTTTATCAACCCTTTTAAACGTGTTTACGTTATTGTCTACTACTCCAGACAGCCAGGTGAACAAGTTGTAACTCATAATTAAGTTGCTATTTTTTTTATTGCCTCTGCGTGCTTGGTATTTCATTGGCTAAAGCAGACCGCTCCCCACAGTCTTCAGATACCACGATTGGCTGGATTTCATGATGTCACTTTTTCTCGCGCTTACTAATCCGTTGCTTTTATATTCAGGTCTACGCTTCCTGGAAGATAGCGCAGCAAAAAAAGGAATGAGTTTTTAATCGTGAAATTTGTTGTGGTGTTGCGTCACGTCAAAGTGAACGTGGAATTTTGCGTGGCGTTTCTCTCATGGAAGAAATGACTAATTTAATCTGCATCGCAGAATATTTTGGAAAAGTTGATATAATGTTTTGGACTGGGCTTTTTTTTTTTAAATTATTATTTTTTATTTATTTATTTATTTATTTATTATTTTTATTTTTTAACAGGGAATGACAGTTATATGAATGCTATAGTGTCACTTAAAAATGTTTTGTAAACTTTTAGTGTGCTATAATTCAAATATTCAATAATCACAATATGAAGGTAATGATAACATTTGATTACGTAACTGAAAGAAATTATAACACAGCTCCCCCTTTTTTTATAAAGGATATCAGTGATTATAAAACTCCGTATTTATCTACTGTGTATTTTTATCTTTAATGCTCACGATGACTAATACATTCATTTATGTGCCTGGGCTTGAAGTAGCCTAGTAGTAGCGTGTCGGCTTTTGGTGCTGAGGGTGCTCTGATTGAATCCAGACAACCACCATTCAATACCTCCCTGTACAGGCTGGATAGGGGAACATTAAATCTGTAGACCGGGAATTCCCTCTATGAGGTTAGAGAGTGTGGGAGAGGGTACGATCCCCCTTGATGTCGCCTCTGTGGTTGCTCAGTCAGCAATTCAAAGTCGGACTCCGACCCCTCTGATGTCATTTTAAACCGAAGCCACACCCCCAGTAGCGTAGCGAGCGTAACTGGCGCCCGGGGCACGATACCTTTTTGGCGCACCTCATGGTCTTGGGGACCAAATGGTCCAATGGTCGTGGGGAACATTTGGCGCCCCTCTGCTAGTGGCGCCCGGTCATGATAGACCCCCTTGCCCCCCTCTCGCTACGCCACTGCGCACCCCTCTGCCCGCTTACTTATATGCACACTAAAAATGAAATCCTGAAAAACCTACCTGCTTCAGGTATACGGCCTGAGGTGACATGACTTCGGGTATACGGCCTACCGGTTCTGGCCACCCCCCTTTCCTACCTAAAACAGGTAGGAAATGACGACGCTCCGCTAGCTAGTGCCCTGCCTTAAACAGGCAAATCCTCTACCCAGAATCATTACACCCTGAAACAGGCTATCCGCTACCCAGAGTCATCCCGAAACAGGCATATCAGCTACCCAGAAATGTTACTCCCTGAAACAAGGGACTCGAATACTATATAGAATGTATTAATTATACAATAACTATAGTTATTGTATGTAAAACTTTTTTTACAGTCTTTACACATAAACAATCTTTACAGTCTTTACAGTCTTTACACATAAACAGTCTTTACACATAAGGCCCATGGGCCTTGTCTTGAATACTTCTGGCCAGGGGACATCAGAAACAACAACAACATTTATGTGCCTACTTTGTGTAAATGATAAAGGTATCATGTATCGTATTGGTATTTTAAAGAAATTTTTAAAGATGAAATTCTCACACTATCAGAGTATTTCTTCTAAACTGTTCGGAGTTAGGAATTTATTTTTCTATAAATGACTGATTGAAATCAAAGGGGTAAAAAACCTTAAAAAAGGTAAGGGACCGTATCTCTGGAATAACTTTGGACTCATTTGGAATCATCTTGTGCTCTTTGCAATTAATAGACAGATCGTGTTTCGGAACTGTAAGCCCGTCTGCACACGGAGCAACTCAAAAGGAACTGATAACCGACTCAAATCACAAACCAATCCGTGATGAGTCGCAACCTATGTAATTGAATGGAGCCACGCTCACGGCGTAACTGGTTACAAACCCGTCCGACGGGTTTGTAACCAGTTGCGCCGTGAGCGTGGCTCCATTCAATTACATAGGTTGCGACTCATCACGGATTGGTTTGTGATTTGAGTCGGTTATCAGTTCCTTTTGAGTTGCTCCGTGTGCAGACGACCTAAATGTTAAACGGATATCTTATCCATTCAATATTTTTGGTTAAATCAGGGAAATAGTTTTTCAAGCCCACTTGCAAACTCTCCAAATGCTGTGTTATGCATTTCAGAGTATCAGCATCAATTTTAGTAGTCCAACTTGTTATAAACTCATGAAGTCGAGAGTCTACTTCTCCAGTACCAACTGTCTTTTGCCATAACTTTAGTTTTGCGATGGCAGCGTTCACTTTATCTTGAACGTGAAAGAATGAAATTTCTTTGCCTTGTAACGATAAGTTGGGGCAATTTAAAACAGAGCTTATATCTGCTAAGTATGCTAGTCTGCAAAGCCATTTCTAGTCATGTAAACAATTTCTCAACTCAAATCTATCATTAAGAAAACATTGAAGTTCATGTCTAAGTTCAAACAATCGATTTAGAATTTTTCCTCGAGACAGCCAACAAACATCGGTATGATAAAGAAGCTGGGTATGACTACTTCCCATTTCTTCTCATATTTGCGAAAAAAAGTCGTGCATTCAAAGGACGGTATTTAATGTAGTTAACGATTTTCCCGCTTTCATCCAGAACTTTCTGTAGATCAGCGGGCATCTTGAGAAATATCAGATAATACCATCTGTTTCACATTATTAGACATATCAATGATTCGTCGATGAACTGTATTATTTGAGAGAGAAACGCGGTCAAAAGTTTGTTTAGCTGTATCTCCTATCAGTACTTCTGCCATTATCTTGGATGCAGGCTTGATTAAAATTTCGCCAATGGTTTCCGCTGCACTACATTTCGCAATTAAAAGCGACACGCGATACGAAGTTTCTAGCATTTTTTGATTGTCACCTCCTGTCAAACCCCGCATTACTTTTCGAGCCTGGTTTAAATCCTTAAGTTTATTTTTTAAAAAAATCTATGGGTTTATCTTTGTACTGTTTATGGTTTGTCTCAAAATGGCGCTTTAAGTTGGATGGTTTCATGCTTTCGTTTGTTAGATTTTCAAAACAAATGACACAAAATGGAATAGGCTCATTTTCATCTCCAGTCCATGAGAATCGAAATTTAAGATATTCTTTGTCGTACTTGCGAGTTTTCCTTGCTTTTTTCTTAACAGGTTCTTTCAGAATTGAAGTTGATTCGTCGTTAATCGCATTATTTCCTGATAGTTGATTGCTACTATAATCATTACTTTCTTTCGGTGTAGTAGTTCCAGATTTCAACCAGTGATCCTTAATCTTTTTTAGGGATAAAAATTATATTTTATAAAAATAGTCAAAATCAGTGGGACTTACTAAAGCACATAACAAACATTTCCTATAAGAAAAATAACACACAAGCTAAAAATACACAGGCGCCTGGGGAAGTCAATAACTGTTAACGAAGTAAGTTGTTTCTGTAACGAAGTGTGGTATATTTCCGCCGTGTCACACCGGACCATCTCACGCCTCATGGTGCATATACATTGGTGCAGAGTTCTCTGCATGTGCCTTGGGGAACCCAGTGATTGATGTTCACTCTGTACTCTGTATATGCATGGATCGCCTCCTCTGGCGGTCCGGATACACATAGCATCAAAGAACCCAGGGTCCCGGGGGTTAAATGGTGACAGTGGGGGCGGGGGACACAAGATCAAGAAACACGAGGGACCTTGGGGGCTTGAATGGGGGGGGGGGGTTCTAAATGGGGGAATATCTGGAAGACACGTGTTCATTCACATCGCTTTGGACGGGTAGGGTTACCGTGACTAATGTGATGACAGGAGTCGGGGGTCTGCATGCAGAGAACTCTGCACCAATGTATACGCACCATCACAAGACTGTCTTGACTTGACTCATGAGAACGTAGAATTAGGCGCAGCTAAGCACGGTGCAGTGCATATCCCCACCAAACTCCGGTGCAACGCGTACCCCCACCAAACTCTTCCCGTACCCCTGGGGGTACGCGTACCACACTTTGGGAAACAATGGCCTATGTGATCTCGTCTGCAGTTCAACTCCAACTGCGAACAACGAACCGCTCCCTTCGGAAGTAGGGTTGCCACACGTCAACCTTGACACGGGTTACCAGACGTGGCGCGCCTTACACATGCATTTATAAAATTTGACGAATCAACAAATGTTACAACTATACAGAACTCGTAAATTTGTTTATAATCCGTAACGATTTTTTGAACAAGAGATCAGAATCATGGAAGCAACGAGATATCAGAGACTTTTTAAAACAATAACGCTCATGCGTATTTTTGCACTCTGTTTTTCTTTTAAACCCCGCAGTTGCTAGAATGACAAAATACATACAATATGTATTTACTTTGTCGAATATTTATAATGTCTGCACAGATTCAGAATATACGTAAAATACATGTTTTAATCGTCTGCATTTTTATCTAGAGTGATTTATCTTTGGTATTCCTGTTAAAATTTTTGACGTTCGATAATCCGGCACAATCGCTAATTCGGCACAACTGATGTCCCGGACGTGCCGGATTAAAGAGTTTCTACTGTATCAAGTATCAACAATATGCAATAATATTCAATTAAATATATAATGCAAAAACACGTGTAATTATTTACACTGAAAACTACTAATTATATAAGGTGCAATAAGGTACATTCCAAAACATTATATTAAGCGGGCTACATATTAACGAAATCCAAATATATCTTAGTAATGAAAGCTCACTGCACTTTATATAACACATAATGCCATAAAATACAAACGAATGCATCCAAAGACATCGGCTAGTATAATATCAATTATTTTCCAAAAACATAATGCTAAAAGAAAAAAGTACAAAACAAAATTTTTTTTTTACAGTTTTCCAAGAGGGGAGAAAGTGGTTTTTTCTTTATGTAACACAATCGAATAGAAACTGCAACATAATTGCAACGTGTGGTTGCAATTTTGTTGCAAATTCTATTGCAATAAAATTCTATTGCAGCACAGCCTATTAAGTATTTGTAAAACTGCGCTACGAATGTACACTATGCCCCTCTGTTGGAGCCAGACAATTAAATCTGGTTCCACAAAATTGGGCTAGAGAACCATTCGGTCGCTATTTAAGGGGGGTCCCAAAGTTTGTTACGAGAAAGATTTATAAAAAAGCTGACGTCATCAGCACTGTTTATATAATGCTGATAATGGACTGAAATAGTTTGATTTAGTTGGTGAGTTCCGAAAATTGCAACTTTGTCCCATGCAGTCCTCAAACTTGAATAGTTTTAAAGCTTGTCAATCGATTCATAAATCGGGCAATTTCATTTAACTCGAAAAACTGTAGAAGCATTAAACTTGACGTAGTATGTTCTTTCCTACTCGTATTTTATTAATCAGTATTTCAAACATGTGAATGCTTAGCTATGATTTCAACGAAGAGGGTTTAGATTTCGTTTTTTTTTTTTTTTTTTTTTAAACTAAACGGACACCTGATTAAATTAACCTTTTTTCTTCCTTTGCTAAAGGTATCCAAGGCATTGCTGTAGGTTGGAAATCTTTGCGAAATGGAAAAAGGGCAGAAACACAAAAGTATTTAGCTCCGAAGCTTCAAACAAAATTTGTGTTACTCTACTCTTGCGTGTGTGTGTATATATATATATATATATATATATATATATATATATATATATATATATATATATATATATATATATATACAGTGGAATCTCGATCTATCGTTTTTCAAGGGACCGGCTGAACTGAATGATAAATGCGGGAAAACGATAGATCCGGGAACATAACAAAGCATTATGATCGTCGGGACTAAATGAAATAAACGACACATACGGGAAAACGATGAAACGGAAAACGATCGATCGAGATTCCACTGTATATATAAACTAGTTGGTACTCGTCAAAACATGACGGCTAGATAGTAAATAAATGTACTAATACACAAATTATACTCAACACATCATTGCCAAATGTTGAAAATCATAATAATGAGCAGAAACAAATTAATGTGTTTAAGCGGCCTCGTTCTTAGTGAGTATCTAAAGCCAGATTTAAAAATGTCACCGAGCATGAGCAGAAAGCAATTTTTTTTTAATTGTAAATTATCGCTCATTAAACAGCGCGAAATAAACAATTTCTATCATGTTTAATCTGATATTTCACAAACATAATTACCATAAAAATTAAAATGGCAGAGAGAGATCTAGAGAGAGTCCTCGGAATAAACGTGTTTATCATTAAAACACGTCACTAAGCATGCGCAGAAACATAGAGTTTCTAAGGACAGATTTAAACATACCACTGAGCATGCGCAGAAATCAATTTTTAATTGTAAATTATCGCTAATGAATAGAAATTGCGGTTACAGAAACCAAATTTGAGAAATCTACAGATTACAATCTTTCGTTTAAGACCAAAAGGACGTCAATGGATGCAGTAGTTTTCCCTCACGGACTGCCCAAAAAGTCGGCTTAGCAACTTAAATACAGTAACCACCGCTTATAGTGATCACTGGTTATAAGGATCAACCGTTTATAAGAATCAATATCGCGAAAACAAAAACAAATGTATTATTTCCTTGTTAAAATTTTCGCTTAAGAATCAATCCACCGGTTTTAAGAATCAGTTTACAATCTTCGCTTTCCTTTCATTTTTCCAAAAAAAGCCACTTAAACCCTCAAAAGTCACGAGGTTCTTTCTTTTTTTTTAAAAAAAAGAAAGATTGATAAGATGGGATGGAATATAGTCATAAAATTCATCCCTTTCTTTGTTAGACATAACATAATAGTTTCCCCTTAAACGCTTTAGCACAACACTGTCCTATTAGCTTGACCCGGGGGCATCTTTACCCGTCCGGGTCCGATTTCATTTTTCTCCACTGACAAACAAAAGTAGGGACCCTTTTTTCCGACCTCTCACATCCTGGTTGCGGCTTCCTGGACCCTGAAACACACAAATCTTCGGCAAAGTGTCCATTATCACTTAGGCAAACGTGACATTAGTAGATGCAGCACGTTATCAAACCGTGAAACGTAAGCTAGAAGGTCAATCTTCGTCTGAGACTATTAGTATTGAAAGAGGTATAAACAGCCTCCTGAAAACTTCATTACGTCAAAATACCAAAGAAAACTTTTTCTTGCAGCCTTCCTGTAGTTGAAATGTTAAAACTGTTAGCCAGATATGTTGTAACAAATATTGAATTTTTTTTCTTCTCTTACTATAATCATGTGTATCTAATTATAGGTCTAGAAATTAAGTTGTATTTTTAAAATTATAAAAAATAATTTTAATAAAAGATAATTAATGTAAATTAAAGAGTATTTTATGGTACATTATCTCATGTATATATAGGTGTGTGTGCCTGTCCAAAAACGTAAATTTCGGCTATAAGAATCAACCGCTTATAAGAATCAAAAACAGTAATAACAAACGTAATTCTTATAAGCGGAAATCACTGTATATAGATATGGCTTATTTTTTGTCATCTCATACAGATCAGCATTATACTTTTTACGAAAGATAATCATTCAAACCAACCAACCAATATCCTAGTTTTCTTTTTTTAAATTTTAATGAACCATTTTCACAAAGCGAATATTTCTTCTTTGCCTTATTCATTTTTGATGTTGTCGTGGAAACGATAGTCGGGTAGTGTATAGAGTCTTCGATTTCATTAGCAAAGATTTGGGGATAACTGTTTTCTCGTCAGGGGGGATCATATACCATACTTTTTTTTAATTTTGTTTATGAGAGTGACGACACGGAAACAACCATGCTTTATTCAGGATTTGTACCCAAGCCTACTGCGTGGCAGCTGAGAACGCTAACCACTATAATATGAGGGCGGCACGTTCATAACAGTAAAGGCCGTAAATAGCAAATACAATAAAGGGAGGTATTAATCTTTTAGCGGGGACTGAAAAATGACTATGTTATAAATGGAGCCAGAAGAACAAACAAAAATAATAAAATCTATCCAATACGATAAATGAATTATTTTTACTTTAAATTTCAGAAGAATCGACGAACGCCTTTAAAACTCTGAAACCAGATCCATAACATTTGTCCAAAAACTATTTACGCCACCGTTCAGATGATGTAGCTTTCAAGTCTCCTATTTCAATGGAATTTAAACGAAAATTTCGGCATCAGTTGGCAGAAATTTAGAATCGCTAATGTAAGAGTGTACCTGTAAAATTTTCAGCATCAGTTGGGCATATATTCAAGAATGCAAATTTTATGTGTAGTTATTCATGAATGGAAAATTCTCAACTCAAAACATTTGTCGAAGCGTAAGGAATATTTTAGGGATATTTGATTCCATACGTTTCAATTTCCTTTTCATATTTTGTTCTTTTTAAGCTGCAGTATCGCCCCAAGCATGAAAGCTAAAAAAAAAAGATAATTTCATTCAGTGTTGTTACTTGTTAAAAATCTAAGAGCAGCTGAAGAATTTCGCCAATTGCGTCCTACCATGCATAAACCTGAATTAAGTGTCTTATAAGTATAGTTTTCAGTTTCAAGTATTCCCCCCCCCCCCTTCGTTCAGTTCCACCTAGAAAAGAAAGCTTAAAAAAATCTTAAGAATCAAAAATCGTCCAATTCACAGACCGTTACGATCCATTTAAAAGAAGAGTTGCGATAAGAAAGTTTGCTATGATGACAGCGAACTTTTTTCTAGAACAGAGTGAATAAAAATGTATTCATGTGAATATCATATATGCAGGGCTTTTTGTCTGGGGGTACGCGGGGATACGGTGTATCCCCACATTTTTTTTAAGTATTATTTTGGCTTAACTTAACCGAAATTTTAAGAAACCTACGAATCAATTGTTAACATAAAACAAAAAGTATTTTTTTTATTGCGAGTTTTTTGTTCCCCTGTGACGTGACGTGTGAAAACACGGTACTAAAAATACGCAGAAAGCACCGTATGCCCACGTATTTATTTAAAGAAAAAAATCACTGCATATATGCATTAAGGCTGCTGTGTACTAACCCTACTGGATTCGCGCAATGTTAACCTATGAAGAAAATGTGTCTACTATTGATAGCTACATCAATGCTGATAATCACAAAAAAACAATTTTAAGGTAGTCTCTTCTAATGAAAATACCGCGGGTTATTAACGTAGGATTACTTATCGTTCCTTACCTCTTTTGAATGTATAAATGTATGTATGATGTATGTGTTATATATATATATATATATATATATATATATATATATATATATAATGTTAAGAATTAATTAGAAAAATAATAATAATTAAACAATTTACAGGGGGGGGGGCTTCAGAATAATCTAATTTCTAGCATTTTTTATCGTATTTCGAAACGTGCCAATTCTCAATCCTAAGGAAGGGAAATTCCCTTTTTTTTGAGAATCGAAAAATAGTATCAAACTGAGCCACGCCCCGGCCTCATCTCGTCGCAAACGTAATGAGGGTATGCGCAGATGTATTAGGAGCTTTAACACGATGGGTAAGTTAAGCAGACCGAGATGATTTTTCAATGACAGCAAACACACGTTAGGACTGCTCCGCGTTTGAGTAGGGCGGGCGCTACGATGTGCGCGATCTTGGAGAGGTGGTTTTCGTGAAGTTGAAAAGAATAAAGATTAAGTAAATGGAATAATGTTGTCCTCCTAATTTTGTGGATTATGTCTCTACTACGCCACGAACTGATTTAATAGGAAGACTGCGTATTTGTGTAAACTAGTGAACGGGCGTAATACGACGCCTGTCTCATTTATATACAGTGGAATCTCGATCTATCGTTTTTCAAGGGACCGGCTGAACTGAATGATAAATGCGGGAAAACGATAGATCCGGGAACATAACAAAGCATTATGATCGTCGGGACTGAATGAAATAAACGACACATACGGGAAAACGATCGATCGAGATTCCACTGTATATATATATATATATATATATATATATATATATATATATATATATATATATATATATATATATATATATATATGTGTGTGTGTGTGTGTGTGTGTGTGTCAGTCAGTCAGTCAAAATTTTGACGCATTTTGGTACTTTTCTATTTAACTGTTTACTGCTTGCCCAAGCGATACAGACTGGGTTTGGCGCGCTGCCAAAATTATAACTTGCGACGCAGGACATATGAAATTTTGCTTTCCGGAGGACCGTTATGGAGGAACGTAATCCTACGTTAAAATGGTATTTTCGGATAACCTGAACTTTGCTGTACCTTGCAAGAGTATTCATTTTACAAATTTCGTCCACCAAAGGAATTAAGGAGAGTTTAAAACACACTGTACCAGATTTTTCCCCCCGAATTATTTAAATTTTAAAATATTATTTGCATTTAAAAAAAACTAAAAATGTCCCGAGGTGTAAAATTTATTTCCCTATTACGGAGTATAATAAATAAATAAATAAATAAACTTTCAATTTCTTGGACTGAAGTCCTTGGACACAATTTCTCCGTAGGTTAGCACAGAGGTGAGCGAATCCAATAGGGTTAGTGCACAGCAGCCTTAACTATTTTTAGTCATCTCTTGGAAGGAGGATAAGAGATTGTTAGTGGGACCATAGGCGTAGCGTCGGGGGGGGGGGGCACTGGGCGGCACGTGTCCCCCCAACTTAACTTGAAATAAATTAAAACTTTAATAAAAGTTCAGTTAAAATCGCGAAATTGTAGAAAACTTTTAAGACAGTTGTTTTTTGTCCCCCGCTTTTTGAAATTGTGAAACTGAAGATTCGGATTATGTCTTTAGCCTTAACATATTTTTTATCAATGATATGATCCATAGCAAAAATTCGATGCTATATATTTTTTTCTCATTTTATTTATATTATATTTATTTTTCTCGTATAATTTTTGAATTCTACTCAAACATCAATTCTATTGTTATTCAATTTTGAAAAAAAATCATAACATTTCATATTTTAAAGACCGTCCGGCAGTCAATGCGCTGAGGAGGGTCCAAACTGAATTCAGTTCGTGCCTCCCCCAAAAGTTAGAAGCACGCTACACCTATGAGTGGGACCCAGCTCCCCATACACATACTGGTTACGGCTCTATTATCAGCCGTTCGGGAAATTTATTACTGTGGTGGTAAACAACGTGGATGATTATTTACTGGTGTAAAATGATGGATGGGGAAATGTCATGTCTTCTTAATGATGGGGATGGTATGGAATGAGTTGCCTTGGTATTATTATCAGTAATTAAGCTGCAAGCTACTACTGTTGGCTGAAAAGAAAAGATAAAACCTTTGTGCTCGAGGGATAAACAGGAAATCCAACGTAAATAAAGCACAAATAGCAGTAAGGTGCAATTTTGCATACGGCCGTTTCGAAGCTACAAAGGAGCTTCTTCATCAGTGCAATGAACTTTGTGGCAGCTCAAAAAAGCCGAAAACTAAGCTGGACTTAGTTTTCGGCAAAATTGCACCTTACTGCTATTTGTGCTTTATTTACGTTGGATTTCCTGTTTATTACTATTGTCTGTTTGATGTGTCATTGTCGAACCTCTTCACTTCTACGGGTTCGCTTTGGTTCGTTTCGTTGTCAGGACGTTTGCAGTGATACACAAGTAAATTGTCACACCACAAAGTTCAGTACCACACCAGTGAATATTCAAAGTTTTATTTTCTTTCGCAAGCACAAACACAGCTATCTACAAACTTATTTTACAGTATTATACAATCAATTAACTACTTCAGTCATCTCCCAATGACTGTTACCTAACAAAGGCCTAGTGCGTCTTCGGGGTATCAATACACCCACGCACTGTATTCGTCTGCCCTACTCTCCCAAGAGCCAACAACCGCAGACTAAAACACCACACGCCTTCTCTCGCGTGGGCACAAGCAGTCTCTCCGACGTCCCCCTGACTTCTGCCCGGGACCTCGTCTCCGAACACCACACGAATCCCTTATCAAGCCGGGGTCATTGCCCTACCCCTCTGCTTTCTTGAGAGGAAAGTACAGGGACAAAACAAAAGGGGTGGACGCGGCAGACACGACAGTCATGATTATATGTTTTTGTTTAGATTTCATAACCCCAAGCTCTTCTAGAGGGAAGGGTGTTTTAAACAGTGTACACCTTTTTTTTTTTTCATGTACCAGTTGGCAAAATAAATAGAAAATTTCTGTTTCAGAAATTCCGAAAAGCGGAAAGAAAAATCCAGAGATGCGGCTCGTTGCAGGCGCAGCAAGGAATCCGAAATTTTTACAGACCTCTCCAGCCAGCTGCCTTTACCCCAGGGGGTAGCTTCCACTCTGGACAAAGCCTCCGTCATGAGGCTGACTGTAGGGTTTCTCAAAGTCAGGCAGATGATGATGGAAGTCTTGGCAAGTAAGTCTTTTGATTTTACGTTTTCTTCTCTCGAACAGACGAAACAGGTGTAGTTCAGTTGATGTGAACTCATTTAAAGGGGGCTTCTTTACTGTTAGTCTCACACAAAGGAAGCAAAGTATTTCCATGCTTTTCTTGTACCATTTCAGTGATGCAAGCTCATAAGCAGGAAAAACTGTCCAACAGGGGGAGAGAACACTTTTTTGGTGAAAAACACAACTTAAGATTGTTTTGGGTTAATACTTTCTAATAATATATTAAAAACCTGAATTCCAAAGGAGGAAGCAGGCTTCTGTAGTCTCCCATTGCCTACATCCTTACAGTGTTGTTGTTGCTTATCCCTGTCACCCAGCAGAGCTAGATTAGGTCCATGATACCGCACACTCTCAAGAATTCAATGACCAACAATGGCCGCTCCAGAAGATCTTCCTTTTCAAGTCCCAAGCACACGAGGATATAATCCGGAGTGGCTTGGCCTTTGGAACGTTTGGTACAAGTTGGAAACGCTTCTTCTTTGCCGGTGTAAGTCAATGTTCTGAGGTGGCCACTACGAAAGCGGTTTATCGTAGTTTGTTCCTGTCTGCTGCACCGGAGGGACAGAGAACCACCGGGACGATTACCCTGGATACAATTATCAATGTTGGACGATTACCGAAGATACGAAATGAAAGCATACATCCTTACAGTGATAAGGCTGGACGCAGGCCAAATGGCTAGAGTGCTAATCTTTTGCACCCCATTAGGTTTGAATCCCATTCTAAGCGTGGGTGTTTCTAGCCACTGAGAATCTTCTGTAAGCTGTACCCAAGTAACACACAACGTTAGCCCAAAAGCAAATTTCCGTTACATCGTTGGGGAACGGTTACCGTTGGAAGAACTTCCAGAAACAAATAGGGGTCAACTGCAAAATGTTTATGCTGGGCCAACAGTTATTAAGTGTTATCAACCCAACTGCAAATAAGGGCTGTTGGGCCAACAGTTATAAAATATTGCTGTCCCAACTGCAAATGATAGTTCAACTGACCTCCCAATTGTTGGGCCAATTAACAGCCAACCGTTGTTTCATCATAACCCCAACAGGCAAGTCTAACTGTTGGCCAACTATGCTAGAAACGGTTGCCCAACAATTTCCTAACGGTCTTCTGTTACTTGGGTAGGTTCCTAGCAGTTTAGCCCTTGTTCTATGAATGATTACTGTAGGGCTACCAACCAACTAAATGACTTTGCATTGATGAGTTCACCATAATCACATTATTTCTAACTCCAGTGTTATTTCTCCCCTTTAAGAAATCCATACTTAATTCAGTTCATCTTATCATTTACTCTATTAGATTATTTTTCTTCAGAGAAACTTTAAGTTCTTTTATGGAATATTTTTAGAAAATATACAAGTGTATTGTGATAAAATTTTTTTAATCCATTCCTCTCATGTTAAAAATATAATATAATATGTATAATACATGCACTGGCAGTCTATAGCCACCCAACCTTGTTGGCAGATCACTCACCTTTTTACATCTTAATTTTTTGTGCCTATAAAAGAAACAATGAAAGATTAGCAAGACTATTAAATGCTTTATAGAAACATAATGGGAAAAAAACATGAGAGAAAAATGTTACAGATAACATAATTATTTTATTTATATACATATATTTTTTTCATTGTCATGTATTCACGTTCGGATGGATACTGATATTTCCTTTTTTTTTTTTTTTTTTTTTTAATCACACAAGTTACCATACTGTAATTTTTCTTTCAGATTACAGCAAAGACCTTACAATAAGTCAAGCAGATTCTCTTTATGCTGCTGTTTTAAATGGCTTTCTGCTAGTATTATCTGAAGAAGGTGACATAATTTATCTATCAGAAAACGTTGAAGAATTCCTTGGCATTCCTCAGGTATTTTTCAGATATTTTTATGGCGAATTGGTGAACCCTAATTATTTTGATGTTAAAGTGTAATTAAAACTCTAAAAAATGGAGTTTCTCCTTCATTATATCAAATATTGTGAAGCATCTTATGTTTTGAATTGTTTGAAAAATTTCATTCCTTTTAGATTGTAAAACAAAACTTTATTATTAATTGGTAAACCTTTAATGCATATAATATGTTTATTTGAGAAAATGCATCAATGCAATAAAATGTTATGTTTGTACCATTAAATAAGAAAATTAATACCTGTGTATATAAGTATCCACCAATGTCTATACTTTTTCTAACTTCACTGCTTTTCATAACACAATCCCTCATTTTATGTATATTCCTTCTTTTTCAGAAATCTATTATTGTCTTTTTAATGGTCAATTTATATGCTCAATACCATACATACTATATTGAATGTGTATGGGTTAACACATATTGGCTCTATGTGCATCAATATATTGAAAAAATATGAGTTGTGCACCATGCACTTATGACATATTTAAAGATTTTAGTAAAATTGTTGACTAATTAATATATTTGCTGGTTTGAAAATTTAAGTTTTTCATTCATGTAATCTAATCCATCTTAATGTAAAATTCTATCTTTTTAGAAAAGTTACTTTAAAAAAAATTTAAACTTTTTCCTTTCTTAAGATTCTTTATATTTTTTAAAACAATTTTTTACTTTTGAAAACTTAGATATAAATTCCCCATTTAAAAAAAATTAATAATTTAAATATAAATTAAAAAGTAAAAATTCCCCTATTTTCCCCCCTTTTCCATAAAATATCTACCTATTTCTGATTTTCTAAAAAAATAATAATAATAATTAAAAAAATAAATAAATAAAATTTTTTTTTTTAAATCTTGCCCTTTTTAGCTATGTTTGACTAAATTCTATGTATGATCTCTTCATCCATTACATTTCTTAAAGATTTTTCAAAAAGGTGAAATTCAACTTTCATTTTCAAAACTTCCATTGTCTTTTCATATGACAACAGAAGTTTTAAAAAGGAAAGTTGAATTCTCTCATGCTTTTGTCCATTTCCATTGGTTTAACTACCAGTTGCTATTCTGTTACACTGCAATTTGTTCTTTTATTTAAAGTAAAGTGGCTCATTATATTTAAAGCAGTTTTAACTGTTTTTTGAAAGTACATTATAATCATTAAAAATATCAAAAAAGGAAAATATTTGTAAGAATAATATTTAGTGATGTATTTTAACAATTGAGTGAAGACATGATATTTTTACCCATTCAAATATGATTATTATATAGTTAGAAATGCTCAAAAATTTTGTTAAGGTTGGTCTACCAAAAACATGAATTTACAGTGGCTATAGTAGAAAGGAAGGTGTCACTTTTTTTTTTCAACAAATCTAGTTCTTTGTTACATTTAGTTGTGCTCTGAAAGCTGTTCATGTTTAATACTGAATATCCTAATTTATTTTAGTGACTTGAGATACTTCTTCTTTACTGTTAAAATATTCTGGAAGTTGTAAATATTACTCAGATGAAGTAATTTTAAATGAAGAGTGTGATGCATTATTCTTCATTATGCTAGTGATATTCCTAGCATGAGAAATCAATATTTCTCCACTTTTTTATTGAAAAATTTTCAAAATTGGTGTAAATTTACAGTTTAAAATATTCAAATCAAAGGTGTACATTTAATAAAAACAAGTTCTACTGTCTAAGTTGTAGATCAAGTACTCCCTTAAAACATTGCATTGGTATTATAAAGTTGTTTTTTCCCTGAGGGATTTTTAATCTGGTCTGTTTTTGTTTTGTTTTTTATTTGTCCACGAATGTATTGTGGTTTTTGTAAGTTAAAACTATAAGAAAAGGAATTGATATAATTCAGTAAAAAAATGTATCAAGAGTTTTTTTTTTTTTTTGCCTTTCTTTCTAAGCTGGGATATTTGACTTAAAATTATATATTCACTCCTTATGCCTTTTAAATATTAACCTTATTTAAAGTCACAGTGGTGTTAAATTTGCTCATAGATTCAAAAATTAGAATTTAACATTTTTTTTTTTAGTGCTGGCACAAATTTCATACATTCATTTATATTTTTATGAACAATAATTTTTTCTTTTTTTAGGTTGAAATGATGGGCCATAGTGTATATGACTTCTCACATCCATGTGACCATGAGGAAATCAAAGCCTTTTTAGCCTCAAACACAGCTTCAAAATTTAATGAAGTACCTCAGAAAGAAATGATTTCATTTTTTATCCGAATGAAGTCTACAATCAAATCAAAGGGACGCACAGTTAATTTAAAATCTGCAACATATCAAGTAATTTTTTTTTTCCTTAATTTGGATTTTTTATGCTTTTTGTATCCTATAATTATTTTTATTTGTGATAATTTTGAACAAAAAGAGTATTATTTATTTTAAGGTATTGGAAGTATGGAGTTGGTTAATAATTATACACAGTTATAAATGACATATAGTGTTCTATGATTTCAAACACTGATTTGATCATGTTTCTTTTTTTATTTGTCTGATAAATAAAATATGTCAATCTACAGAAATGGTATTGTGTGTGTGTGTATGCATCCTGAAGCCAACTTGTCCTAAAATTAAAAAAAAAAGATTTTTGTGAATCTTTTATGTTATAAAGCACCTATACCTTTTTCAGTTATGAGTCAAATTTCTCACAAATTTTTTTGTTTTCACCGTTTTATCAATTTAGGTTATTTAGTGTAGTATATTTTTAATAATGTAGGACAACTTTCTCAAGAAAAAAACGAATACTTCATGGAATATTTGTGGAGAGCATTGACTGAAAGTTTTATATTTGTATTGATTTACCTATTACTTAAGTGCATCAGCATTATATGGTGGTTAGCATTGTATGCTTTCAGTGTGTAGCTTGTGTTTAAATCCTGACTAAAGCATGGATATTGCTGTTCTGTCCTCTCATAGGGAGCAATGGTAATTCATCTCCCAGGGTTACAATAATAAAGATGTTAATGATATCACAGTACAAATATTCCCAGAGCAAGTGCCAGTTTTTACATTTAAAAAAAAAAAGAAGAAAAAGGATTAAAGCTTGTAACATCTTGATTTTATAGCTATTATACATCTGAATGTTCTTAAAAATGTTTAAATTGTTATTTTTAATTTAAGTAACAAACAGCTTATGAGGTGTTCTTGACATACTATAATTTATAATTAGTCTTTAGGATTGTCTGATGCAGTAGCAAATATTTTCATAGTTGTGATATATGCCTGCCAGTATGAAGCTGTACTTTCTTAAAGGGCTAGTTTTTGGTAAAATAGTGTAATGGTGTTTAAACTGTTAGTAGCTATTGCAAAAAGTTATACTGCATCTAGATCACTCTGGAATGAACAAGTGATAACACATTTAACTTTAATTTTTTCAAAGTGTTGTATGATGAAAATCCCAAGTTAGATTTGTATATTTGCTATTACATTGTCAGTCACGGCAAACAGCTAGCTAAAACCCTCTTATGAGCTTACGTAGCAGATAACAGGTAGAGTGGGGAGAGGGGGGGGGGGACTAGATGTTGTCAGTGTAGATAGATGTTCAAAATTGTGGTTAGGCAGATCTTTCTCATTGTTGAAAATGATATTAATGGCATAAAACCGTTTTGTAGACTTCCTGTAATGCTGAGGTTGTTAATCTGTTGCACTTGCTTGTAGTTTTTATAAATATAATTTATAAAGGAACTTGTCTGCTTTAAAAAAGAAAAAGAAAAAAACCCAGCTATTTTGACTTTTGTAAATTTTAAGCTTTTATGTTCATGTATAAATGATGAAAATTTTTGGATATATATTATAACTCTTATAACATTATTACACACATTTGTGAATTACACACATTATTCAAGCTTTTTTAATTAGGTCAGAAAAAAAGTCACTGACTTATAGAATGTTAGATATATTGCTATGTTTATTAAATAAAACTTTCAATTATTTCTATATCAAAGTTTCTGCTTGTATAAGATAGATAATTTTTGGTTCTGTCAGTTACACATGATTAATTGTTACCGTGCAATAATTCTTATTATGATTATGTATCATTAATGAATAATAATTTCATTAAATTTAATTGGTCTTAGATTTTATACTCTTAATAATAAAAAGGCTCTCTTGTATTTGCTATATTTTTTTCTCTTTATATTATACTGAATATTTGAAATTAAGGAGAATAAGGAACTTTATGATTTATCTTATTTCTCTATATAAATGCACATCACTAGTATACTTCTAAAAAGAAAGCTCTCAAAGTTCCTCTTGAGCATGAAAATTAAAAGATTTTTAAATTTTGCTCTCTGTATATAAAGCATCAGTTGTGCAATCATTAGGTTACAGCAATAATAGATCAACTAATGATTTATTTTAATGTGTTATATCATTAAATTAAGACTACTAATTCATCTACCTTTTCCTTCTGTCAGCATCCAACAAAGTTATTTTAAGAAAAATTTGCTTCTGTACTTTGTATATATAACAAATAATGTATTTAACTTTTCTTTCATTAGTGTTATTTTCAGCTTAATTTTTATGTCTTGAAATTTTTTTAATATCTTTAAATAAGATTACATCTCTGTTCTAGTATCTAATTTAAAAAATTTTCTTAGGTTATACATTACATAGGACACAAATTTGTAAGGCAGGAAAGCGATGAAAACAAGTGCCCTGCCTTCTATTTAATATTCATTGGCAGAACAATCCCTCATCCAGCACAAATTGATGTTCCACTTGATAAAGATATTTTCATCAGCCGGCACAGCCCAGACATGAAATTCACATATGTAGATGAGAGGTAAGTTTCAATTAAATGTTATGAGTTCCAGCAATATAATTAAATTAAATTGAAGTTGATTTTTTATAATACTATTAAAATTTACTTCTTACTGACTTATATTAATTTATTTATGGGAATCATATTGTGAAAATTGTCAAAGCAAGCCCTAAAAAATCTGAGAATAGAAGGTTACTATGGCAAATTTATAAAGTCAATAGATTGAGGCTCATTTAAATTTAATTAAAGCACTTTTTAAATTTTCATTAGCATAAATTATGGTTGGCAAAATCTACCCTCAGTTATAACTTGATGGTGTAAGGAAAAATATTTCTGAGTCAAGTGTTTGCATAAGGCACAATAAATTGGTACCAAAAGGGTGGCTTTGATGATACTTCATTTGATTTTACAAAGCTTTGTTATATTTTGATTTATATGATGCCTTTCATATTTTTCTTGCTCTACTTGATAAAGTGTTAATGGAGGAGTACACCCTAAATTTATTGTTGGTTTCTGTGTAATTAATTAGATTAATGACTTTTTCTGCAAAATATATTCAGTAGAACCACAAATTTTGAAACTTGTGAAGCATTTTAAATGCTTGGAAATATGTACCCCTAATGTAGTTGCTCAATAATCATAGAAGTTTCTTTAAGAAAAAATTGATTGTTTTAGATACTTAAAATTCCTCTTCTCATGTTATTTTGGTGCAGCTAATGTTGTCTTTAAAAATATTCAAAGTTGTCTAATAGTGTACTTCTGAGAATTTAAATTTATTCTTATTGTAAAATATTTAACTGCAAATTTTTCTTAGTATAAATTAAAATATAGCTGGTGTAGGTTTTGACCATAATTTTTATTCAGGTCTTTTTATTTTATAATGCTTGGAATCCTTGACTTTTTAAAACTTTTATTTTTTATTTTTCTTTAAATTTTTTTTTATTTTGTTGTTGTTGTTGTTGTTGTTGTTGTTTGTTTGTTGAAACATAGTTAGAAACTTTCTTCTTTAAAAAACACCCTTAGCAAATTTAAGTGAAAAAGAAAATTTTTCTCATAATCTTGTTATACAATTGAAACTCTAAATATGTAAGAAAGTATATTTGTTTATTTTCTTATGTTTTTCACATTAAGAGTTTTTAATTTCTCATACAAAAATATCTAATATTGCCTAATGCATTTCAAAATGTGTTTTTAGAATTGTACTTCATTAAAAATTGCAATCCCCATTGATAATAATACCAGCTTCCTTACCTCACCTTTGTTCAAGATATTTTCCTACTATATTTTTTAGTTTAATTAACCTTTTAAAAAATGTAGTAAATGAATAAATAATTGAAATTTATCATAATTTTATTTCTGGGATTGCCCACATTATTGATTATGTAAAGTGTAAATGGAAAGTAATTATTTAGTTTTCATGTATATAACAGAACAATTTTTTCTCTTTAGGGTGACAGAATTTCTTGGTTACAAGAGTGCTGAACTGCTAGGAGAGTCTGTATTTGTTTATCATCATGCTGTGGATGCCTCTGCCTTGATGTCTGCATTCCGAACATGTAAGTTAATTTTTCATGCATATTGTGATGTACTGGTAGTAAAATTTGTTTGAAAGGCAGTAAAATATTATAGTAGTCACATATTTAGGAACTTGAAGAAGGACTAATATTTTTTATTATTCTGAATTCCATAATTAGCAGTATCCTTTCATGATTTTTGCTGACACCCCCTCTAAAGATTTTTAAAGAAAGTCAGAATTCCTGCCATAGTTTTTATTAGCTTTTATGTCATCCAAGACATAATAAGAAAGTTATGAAGAGGTAAAAAAATACATTTAGCTAGTAAAACTGATTATCAAAAGAATGTTGCCACTTAACTGATTTGCGCAAACTCAGCTCAGGCAAATTGTCTAGTAAAATTTTGCTATGCTCGAACACAGTTCGAGCCTGTTTTAATTCTCTAGGGCTATTTTGCATCATTCAAGTGTTAAACAAACCCCAAAAAACTTTATTTCAGCTTTTTGTCAGCAAAACATGTGTCACCTGAACTTCTATTTATATCCTTTCTACATCATTTTGGCACATTTTTTATATCTGGTGTCAGGTTCTTGTTATTTTTGTTTCTAATCTTTTATGAGTAGAATGCTATGATTGATCTACTATTTATTGTATTTGTTTTTTGCCATCATAGAAATAGATAGCTAAATGCTGAATACATCATATTACTTTTAAATCAATTTTGTTTTCAATTTACTCTTCTCATTTCATTGGCTTGTTATTTTTTGAGTGGGCTGCAAGGTTGATATATTTCCTTATGCAATGATATTTTCTCACCTAAATATAATTCTTAAATACCATTTAATGTAGAATTTCCCCTCTTCTTTTCTGTGTTGGTGCAAAAAAGAGAATGTATAGGAATATAGCTTCATAGTGTTGAAAACGTAATTTAGAATCATTTGTTAATTTTTAAGAAAGTAGTAAAACTACTTTAATTCATATTACTTTTGCATATAAAGATGCAATAGTAAATTCACAAATCCCTGACATTTTTTGTCATATTTTGATTTTTTCTTTTAAAGGCCCAGCAGTTAAGAGGTTAAAAGGATGTGCTTTAAATATTATAAAGGAGTTTAAGAAAATGGATCCTGCAAGATTATTTAATGAGTTTTAATGGAGTGCTAACATTAACTTTATGTCGCCTGAATAAAAGATTTCTTTATGGCCTTATATATAAGCTCTTCTTAATGAAATCCTTTGAAATAATATAAAAAAGATATAAATAGCCAGTGCACCCAGTAGCTATGAACCTAAGGTTCAACCTTGTAAGAGGTTCCTCAGCATGCATAGCTTATAAATATGCTGGAGGATAAAGAATTCCAAATGGAGAATTTTTAAAAAATTTATATTGATGAAAAGCAAAATGCTCAGCCTTTCATCCCTTGAGTGGGTTGATAAAATGAGGACCAAGCATGCTTGGGAACTAAACTCTGGGGGTACGTCAGGTTGACAACCTGACTGAGACATATTCTGTATGGCACCCCAAGCCCACGGTCAAGAAAGTGGAGATGGGTACCGCCGGCCCTGGTCCACATCGGACTGTTGCGCCATGAGTTTAGTTTAGTTTAGAAAAGCAAAATGCAGTTATCAAGTTCATAATAGAAAGAACTTCCATCTATCATTTGCATTACAGATTTGAAACACCAATATAAATATGAAAATATTGTGCTTCAATTATCTTATACTCTAAGATACCATGGGTTCTGTCATTTGTATAGAAATACTTTATATATATATATATATATTTTGTTGGAGTACTGAAAGGAATATATGTCCACATAAAGTGCTGTTACAAATTATGTATTGTCATCATGATTTAACTATTCATAGTAATGTGTTTTATTCATAAAATAAGTACTTGCAGTTTTTAGTGAGATGATTTTTTACTTTTATTTCATAAATTTTATTTTTATAGTATTATGTTATTCGAGAATTTAACTTTTAGTGGAGCAGAGTAAAAAAAACTTGTTTTGATATGCTTTTAAAAATTTTAAGTAATGTTAGTTTTTATAATTTATAGTATATTTTTGAAGCTTTAATGAAGTAAAATTATTTTTTTTTTTATAAGTTGTCATACTAGTTCTACACATCATATTTTTATTTTTAAATCTTTTTGCTCTTTTGTAAATAAATTTCTTGTTAATAATTAATTTATTACTGATGACTGCAAATTTTTTTACTACAATTTCACAGTTTTAGGAGTGAGATTAGGATTTTAATTTAGGGGGGGGGGGGGGGGGGAAATAAATTTGTTGCTTCATGTTTTTAATAGTAAAAACCTAGCAAATTTATAGCGTAACGTTTAAAAGAAATTCAAAGTAATATCCCTATAAACTGTTATTTAACCTCATTCACACATTTATTACAAAGCGCATTTTTATTAATATCCACCCTTAACATTTAGTAATTTCTGATTTTTATTCGTGAATTTTATTTCACGAGTGTCTTGAAATGTTGATATACCATAATAGATGGCGCCACGAGCTAAGACATCTTGAAATGTCAGAATGTGAAGGATTTTTCGAGAAATGCAAATTGTTTTTATTTGGCTACTTACAATTGTTTCTGCATTGTATTTATATGAATGTAAATTTAAAATTTCAAAACCTAGTTGTTCCAATCATGTGATCTCTGCCGTACTTCACTTGCCAAAATTGATTTTAGATGGATCGAATATTCGAAAAATTTATTTATATCTTAATGTACAACATTAAAATTAAATTAAATTTTTTTTACTGTTGAACGAGTTCGGTCCGACAACATTTCTGTGTTTTAATTATAATGACTATATGAAATCATCATAAATAATAAATGTTTTATCATAATTTTGAAATAAGAATGTCTTTGCGGGGTATTCTGAAGGCTTAAAGACATGAGTTCATTAATTTCAAAATATTCTGCAAATTAATTTAAATCAACTCGCACTGTCTGAAACTGATTCATATTTATATTAATGAGATAAATTTTCTGTATTGTTCCAAACATGCATTGCCACATAAAGCTCATAAAACAGGCTAAAACTGAATTACAAATTTAACTATGGGTGTGTTTGGTAATCATATAGTCTTTGTTTCATAAAAACATACAGTTACGAAAATAATAGGAACAAAAATTTGGTTCTGATTTGATGACAGTTTGTTAAATGATAGAACGTTTTCGATATCATAAAAGCAAACAATCATCGTGAACGAGATGAAATTTTTCTATTGCCGCTCTAGATTCTGTTTTTACAGGTTTCACAGCATTAAATATATATATATATATATATATATATATATATATATATATATATATATATATATATATATATATATATATAGTGTATGATCACTATTAGAAATAATATGTATTGAGCAGGAAGTGAAAATATAGAACAATTTATGGTATTACCCATGTCTAAATGTGTAAGATGATAATTTCCCCCCCTTCAGAATCGGTTTGTCTACAGGTTTCACGTTGCGTGCTGTTGGGTGGGGGTGGGGGGGGGAATTGCTTTTTTTTAAATAGAAATTTAAACAATTGTCGACAGTCTCACTTTTGTTTTGAACCAAATTAGCTGTATATACGCGGAGCTCTACATAAAGGTTTCGTGCTGTCTTGATTAAAGCTGTGCATCAGTAGCCATTGCAGACAGGGGCGTGCTTAAGGTTTTAGCGGCCCTGGGTGATGCTTAGGATTTTAGCGGCCCTAGGCGAAACACATTTACTGGCAATCAAATTTCTCTACGTACTGAGTAATGAATCTTGTAAGACAACCCCGATTGATAATCGAGGTTTTACTATAACTGAATTGAAGATAAATCATGTTTTTCTAACCGAGAAATTTTTCGAACCGGAAGGGTATTTTGTGAATTAAAATTCTTTCTACGATTCTTTTCAAAAAATCGAAACGTATATTTTTTATAAGTTGAATTGTAGAAACCGAGAAAAATGAGGGATTTCTTATAAACCCGTAACATTTAGAAAGTGTTGCGATGAGGAATAAAAATGGCGGCCGTAAATTTTTAGCGGCCCTGGGCGGTTGCCCAGTTCGCCCACCCCTGAGCACGGCCCCGATTGCAGATCTTAGTCCCCTTGTGGGCCTAGGGGGAATTTTTTTCTCAGTATCTTTGTAATGACAGATTAGCCAATGCATAATTTTATTTGTTTATTTTTTTAATGGATCTTTAGTTTAAATAAAGAACGTGTAGTTTTTAAAACTTAAACCTTTTTTACCACCGGCCGTTTAATTATTGGCATCTGCTACAATATTAAAACCGTTTTTCGAAAAATTAAAATAAAAGTATTTTTGAAAAGCATACACATTACATTTAAAGAAATCTACTCGAGTCAGACTAATGCGACGCGCTCTTAACCCTTTCAGGGGCAAGAGCCTCCACCGTTTGCACGGTGCATATTTTTTTCCCGATTATTTTAACCTAAAGTATCTTGAAAAAATATCCAATTAAAGGTTGCAAAATGTTTTTACTTCTTTAAACTGATAACAGATGGCAGTACTAACCCTTTTTCTGCTTATTTAACTAGAATACATTGAATGCAAGTAAAAAAGATACTAGAATAAGGCGTTTGCACTGTGCAACCGGCGCCCCTCAAAGGGTTAACAGACAAGCTGTGTCGTGTATAATTAGCATTCCCATGGGTGTCCAGGTTACCCCCCCCCCCCCTTCGAACTCAGGATATTTATATGTGTAAAGAAGCTCTAGAATCGTAGTTCTGCATTCTTTTTATATCAGCACAAAAATACTCTTTCCTTGTGGTATTGTTCGACGGATATTCAGTGATGTTTGATCCATTCGTTGAGCCGTGAAGATTAAAAATAGATTACAGTTTCTGCTGTGCTCGGCCCTATCTTTTCCTCTTTGTTCCCGAATTGTTAGTTTAACGACAGATAATTTTTCGGTCCTGCCACCTGCGCTTTTTCAATGCTGCCGCTCAATAGTTTATTTTTGTGGACGGTTCCATTAGCACAACTCACCCCGTTGGCTTGTGTCCTAAGGAGTGCGGAGGAAAGGGCAAAAGTGGGGAGTAAATAGTACGGAACCTTTGCCAACTATCAGTCATTCAAATCACCAGAAAGTGACAGATTGTCTTTTTTCGTCCACCCAACAAAAGTGTCGTTAAAGTCGCATTAATAACTTTTGTTTTTACCGTAAGGTTATACTTTGAGATGAAGATTTTCATTTCTAGAATTAGTAACTACGCTTTCTACTTATTTTAGGCCTTTGTTTGAAACTTTAAATCATATCTATTCCGATTCGTTTGTTACAGTGAGTGAAAGGTTTTCATTTCTTAGTTTAGTAACTACGCTTTCTACTTATTTTAGGCTCATGCTTGAAACTTAAAATCATATCTACTACGATTCATTTGCTAAAGTGAGTTAACGGTTTTCATGTCTTGATTTTTTGACTACGGTTTCTACTTATTTTAGGCTCATGCTTGAAACTTAAAATCATATCTATTATGATTCATTTGCTAAAGTGAGTTAACGGTTTTCATATCTTGATTTTTTGACGACGGTTTCTACTTATTTTAGGCTCATGCTTGAAACTTAAAATCATATCTATTACGATTCATTTGCTAAAGTGAGTTAACGGTTTTCATACCTTGATTTTTTGACTACGGTTTCTACTTATTTTAGGCTCATGCTTGAAACTTAAAATCATATCTATTACGATTCATTTGCTAAAGTGAGTTAACGGTTTTCATATCTCGATTTTTTGACTACGGTTTCTACTTATTTTAGGCTCATGCTTGAAACTTAAAATCATATCTATTAAAGTGAGTTAACGGTTTTCATATCTTGATTTTTTGACTACGGTTTCTACTTATTTTAGGCTCATGCTTGAAACTTAAAATCATATCTATTACGATTCATTTGCTAAAGTGAGTTAACGGTTTTCATACCTTGATTTTTTTACTACGGTTTCTACTTATTTTAGGCTCATGCTTGAAACTTAAAATCATATCTATTTCGATTGATTTGCTAAAGTGAGTTAACGGTTTTCATACCTTGATTTTTTTACTACGGTTTCTACTTATTTTAGGCTCATGCTTGAAACTTAAAATCATATCTATTACGATTGATTTGCTAAAGTGAGTTAACGGTTTTCATATCTTGATTTTTTGACTACGGTTTCTACTTATTTTAGGCCTGTGGGTGAAACTTTAAATCAGATCTATTCCGAATCGTTTGTTATAGTGAGATAAAGGTTTCCATTTCTTGAATTTGTAACTACGGTTCCTACATATTTTAGGCCTGTGTGTGAAATTTTAAATCGGATCTATTATGTTTTGTTTCTAAGGACCTGTTCACATAGGAGTCCCGTAGCGGAAGCGTAAAAGGAAAGGTGGCGCTGAGACGGAAATAAACCAATCATAGGCGTTAAAATTTTCGTTGCTAATCGTTTCGAGGTTTGTCATTGGTTAAATATATTTCAATACTTTAACGCTTGCGCTACTGGACTCTTATGTGAACAGGCCCTAAGCCTAATTAGTGATCGTATTCAGTTGGACTTCGTGCTGTCCATTCTTATTTCTTATTACCATGTGAAAGTTTTAATCACCAGAAAATGGTCGTGACAACTGCTGATGTATTTTCCTTAAAATTGAAGAATCAAGTGGAAAATTTTCGCATTCACACTAAACTGAGCAACCGCAATCTAAAAATGAATTAT
Source organism: Dolomedes plantarius (assembly GCA_907164885.2). Lineage (NCBI taxonomy): Eukaryota > Metazoa > Arthropoda > Arachnida > Araneae > Dolomedidae > Dolomedes > Dolomedes plantarius. The sequence goes on from OU015490.1 coordinate 63,378,676, forward strand.
TAGACTTTCAAATTACGCTTTATTTATCTTGCTGTCTTTTCCATCCACTGTTTGCGATTTTCAATTTGTAGCTTTTGTACTTAATGTAAAGGTTGAAAACATTCCATATTCTGAATTATTTCTGTAACTTATTTTGAGAGAGTCGATCATCCCACATGATGATAACGACTTGGCAAACGAGTAGTTTACATTCTTTGTGTGTATAATAAGAGTGTTTGAGAGCGTTTGTGAGATAAAATTCTGCAGCTCAAGCGATAGAGCAGTGATTCTCAACCACTGTGCAGCGGCACTTTTGTGTGCCGCCAAATTCTTAAAGTGTGCCGCCAAATTTTAGAAATTTATGTAGTAAAAATTATAATGCTTTTTTTATTACAAGTAAAGTTTGTTTAAATTAAAGAAAAGTACACTGTTAAAGAAAACTGTTGTTTTTACAGTTAAATGTCTTATTTTTAACTGAAGATTCAATTAATTCATTTTGGATTAACATTAGATGCGATTATCCCATGATACCCAAAAAAGCTGTAAAAATATTATTACAATTTTCTACATCTTATTTGTGTGAATTCGGATTTTCAGTATTAACCAACATAAAAACGAAAAGAAGATCGAGACTGTTAAATGTAGAAGACGATATGAGAGTAGCATTGTCATTTTTACGACCAAATATAAATGAAATTATCAAAAAACATCAAGCTCAAATTTCTCATTAAAAGTATTCTTATTATTACCTTGTAATTAATCCCTTAATAAATGTACTGTTGTTTTTGTAGTACATATTATATTATTTTATTTTACATTCAAAATTATTATCATAAACTATTTTACACAGTGTATTATAGGTAAGTAAACAACTTTTAAACTTATCTTTTTCTTTGTGTGCCGCCAAATTTTGAAATCGTTAAAAGTGTGCCGCGACAAAAAAAAAAAAGGTTGAGAATCACTGCGATAGAGTTTAATGATTGCTCAGTTATGAAGTGTTTAAAACATCAAAGTTGGTTTTCGAAGTTGGGGCAGGCGTTGTCAGCTTTTACTGACCACCAACTTAATGTATTAATTGCCTTAAAACCAGTGTTTTAAATTCGGGATTGCTAGAAAACGTTGATGAAACCAATTAATGTTTCTAAGATAGCCGAGCTGACACATGTGACATTTTGTTCGCCTTTGTCACCATTTTGATACAATGCGTAAAGAAGCATTCTCTTCCCTTCAAGTGTTTTCTTAAATAACCCGTTTTTGCAGAAACGAATCAATCCCATTGAGTTTTTTTTTTTTTTAAACTCATTTGAGAGGGAAATTTGATATTATATGCTTTTCCTCATCCTCAAGTTCGAATTATTCCTCCAGTAAAGTCTATTACGCCTGAATAATTCGCTTTAAACGGATTGCATTTAACGGATTAGTTTAGGAGGTAATTGATTTAGTAAAGTAGCCGAATTGGGAAGTCTTTACATAGGTATTTCGCAAACTGGCGAAGAGATGGAAGAAAGGTACATGTTATTGCGCTGAGAGTGCTTTGGCGATATTGCGAAACAAGATGGAGGCTTATGATTCAGCTTGGATATTTAAGAGCTATAAATACCGAGATAATCTGCCAACATCACACACTGGTGGAAGCATTTTTTTAAAAAATCGTATAAAGGTAGACGTTTCAATAAAAAGCTCGTAGTCCTTAAAATTTTATAACTAACAAGTTAAACAATTAACTTCATCCACTACCAGTATCATATCTTACGAAGGCTGTGAATATGGTGTGCTACCCCTAGGAAATTATTCGGATGCAATGCGTAATGAGTTTTACCTGTTTAATTTAATAAAGCCATTCAGTTAATCTATATGTCCGAATATTATCGTAATAATTAGGTATACATTTTATCTTGGAACACGTATTCGGTGGAGGTTTTCCCATTAACTTTGTTACAGTTCGGAAATGGTTACAGAAATGCGTGTCGCAGAGTAAAGAATTTCATCTGCTGCTGACGAAAATACAGTGGTACCTCGGTTTACGAACGAATCGGTTTACGAACAAACACGAGATGACCTGCCATCTGGTGTTCTGCGATTCAAACATTCGCCATACTTGCTTCGGTTCGTGAATAGTCCACATGTCAAGCTCAGTTGGACTTCCTCTATAACACAGATTAAAAAACGTTTGTTGCTCATGTATTTCACATATTTGTTTTGTAAATATTTCTGTTTAAATTAGCCGTCAATATGGCTCCCAAGAAAACGGGAAGAGCAAGTGATATTGCTAGCAGGGAACCTAATCTAACTTTTGAGAAAAAGAAGGAAATGGTAGCTAAACAGGAGAATGGTGTGCGTGTTTCTAATTTCGCCACGCAGTTTGGGTCGGCGAAGTCTACAATTTGTACTATCCTCAAACACAAAGAGGCAATAATGGCAGCTGATGTGGCTAAAGGAGAGGCTGTTTTAACGAAGCAAAGGCCTCAAGTTATAGAAAAGGTAGAAAAATTATTGCTTGTGTGGATGCGTGAAAAATAGCTTACTGGTGATAGTATTAGTGAGGCTTTAATATGCGAAAAGGCTAAGAAGTTGCACAGTGATTTGGTAGTAAAGACACCGAGAACAAATGGAGATGAAAGTGAAGATTTTAAGTAGAGGATCTAAAAAGGGTTGAGAAGTTCCGTAAGCGAAGTTGAATACATAATGTTGTTAGGCACGGGGAGGCAGCTAGTTTAGACAAAACGGCTGCAGATGAATTTGTTCACGAATTCAAACAGTTTGTGGAAAGAGAAGGCTACATGCCAAACCAAGTTTTTAACTGTGATGAAACAGGATTGTTTTGGAAAAAATTTCCAAGAAGAACCTACAACATCACAAAAGAGGAGAAGACACTTCCTGGGAACAAGCCTATGAAGAATAGGCTTACACTTTTATTGTGTGCTAATGCAAGTGGTGATTGTAAAATCAAGCCACTTTTAGTTTACCACTCTGAAAGTCCTCGTGCATTTAAGAAAAATAATGTGCTGAAGGCTAAACTGCCTGTAATGTGGAGAGCAATTCCTAAGGCCTGGGTTAACAAGTCATTTTCATGGAGTGGATTATTGAGGTCTTCGTACCTGCTGCCAAGAAATATCTTGAGGAAAATGGTTTGCCCTTGAAGTGTCTTCTCGTCATGGATAACGCTTTTGCTCATCCTCCAAATTTCGAAAAAGACCTGGGCATGAAATATAACTTCATTAAGGTCAAATTTCTACCACCCGACAGAACTCCTTTGATTCAGCCTATGGACCAGAAGGTTATTTCTAATTTTAGAAAATTGTATATCACGGCACTTTTTTCAAGGTGTTTTCATGCCACAGATGACACCTATTTGACCCTGAGAGATTTTTGGAAGGAGCACTTATATCCTCAATTTCATCAACACTATTGATAAGGCGTGGAGGGAGGTCTCTTTTTGCACCTTGCAGTCTGTCTGGAAGAAACTTAGGCCAACTTGTGTGCCAGAGAGAGACTTCGAGGGCTTTGATAATGAAGAGGCGGAAGTCAAAGTTGGGGATGAGATAGTGTCCATGGGCAAAAGTATGGGCTTGGAGGTCGACTGTGAAGAGGTTGAGGAGCTGAGGGAGGAAGACAACGAACTCATCACAGACCTGGTTGAGTTGCAGAGTCAACAGGTGAACGCTATCCAGGAAGAGCATTTATTAAAGAAAGGCAATGATACGGAGAAAGATTCCATTGCCATGGTAAAAGAAATTTGCAGCAAGTGGAGTGAAGTGCAGGCGTTTATTAAAAACCACCACCCTAATAAATCTGTGACCAACAGAGCAGTTAATACTATTCTAAATGACAATGTGATGTCCAACTTCTGTGAAATTCCTCACAAAAGCAAAAGACAAATTTCTTTGTATCGGTTTCTTCTACCAAAACCAGCTAGCGATACTGAAAGTAGACGAAGAGAAAAAACGCTAAAATCAGAATTGCCTAGTGATATTACGCAAGAGGACTTACCTTCCAAGCAGTAGCATCTGTAGTCCTCCCTCCCTTTTCAATAATCAATCATCTGAATCGGAAATTATTCACTACAAAGCTAAAATGCTGTACTGAACTATTATCATGTCTGAGTTCTTCATAAAAAAAAGTCTGTTTTCATTTATTTTCACCATTTCTTCATAGCTAAACCCATAAAAACAAGGTAAAAATAACTATATTCTAGGGGAGGAGAGCGGATTAATTCTTCGTCCGTTAATTTATATGGGAAAAACTGATTCGGTTTGCGAACGTTTCGGTTTACGAACCTAGTCTCGGAACGAATTAAGTTCGTAAACCGAGGTACCACTGTACTTTGGTTAATCGCGTTCGTATCTGTCTTGCATGAACGACAATTGCGATGAAATAAGTCGTCCGCGGAAAAGAAAAAGGACAGTTTTGATGCGAAAGCCTCCGCAAAATCAAGTCCCATGCACACCGATTCTAGTTGTAAAATAGAACTGTTGACTCGACTGCCGCAGTCGGGTTTTTAAAGTTTATATCCGTACACAAATTTATATATATATATATATATATATATATATATATAATGTATGTGTGTGTGTGTGTATATGTATAATATGTGAGTGTGTAAATTGTGCTGATAGCAAAATATTTTCTTATGTTTTACGTATTTCTTTATAGGAGTCTTTGAATTTCTTTTAGTTCCCGATCACAAAGTGTAACGTCAAAATCACAACTTCGTTGCCGGATGCAAGTAATTGAGAACTAGTATTAAAATCGTCTGCCCTAGGCTATTTCCATAAAACTGCCGTTTTGTTTTTTTCTCCCTTTATCTTAGGTGCTTTAGAATTTATTTTCGTGAATTTTCAGCCATTTTTTATCGCCCCTGGCTCTGCAGACGCTGTAAAATTGCCGCTAGCTATCGTGTTAAATTTCCGAGCTTTATTATTTCTCTGATAGGAAATTAGAATGCAACAACCTAAAGACAAGTTGGCGGCCTTTTTAGGAAGGAGGGCGGATTTTTTTTGGAACGCACAGAGGTTGTTAAATGCAGAATGTTATGACAAAATTTTATTGCCCTGCCGTTAAAGTTTAGGAAAAAAAAAGTTTATTTTTATTCTTTAATGGGAGCAGTGTGTCATTATTTATTTTTTTGGTTAGTTCTTTTGAATTCGGATTAAATTAAATTTTTATAGTCATATTCATTTACGCTGTGTGCGAGATGCAATATTTGCCGCTTCGTGGAATTTATTAAGACGTTCTCTTAGAAAATTACCAGTTTTCTTGTCGTGGTGGTGGTTTTCGGATATAGCTTAAGGTTTCAATTTTTTTGGTTAAGTGATTGTCAGCGCATTGAAAAGTATTTAAAATGCTAAGCGTTTTGTTGTTAAATTTCCAATTTCATTCTTTTGATTATAGAATGCTAGTTAAAATCCCGTAAACCGGTAAATATTTCTAATCATTTCGTCAATATACATCATTTCTCCTCAGTTTGTGTTTATTTTGTGTTAAATTCTGTTTCTTTACTGTCATTGAGCGTTATATTTCAAAATGTGACACTTGACGAAATTTTCGAGAATTGTAGCGAGCTTGGCAAATTTTGCGACTTTTTGGGTGTCCGAAGAGCCAATGAGATTTCACTTAGGTGGCGTGCGTATCGAGTTCTGGAATTCTCAATTTCTAAAACAATCGCGATTGTTGCCAAGGGTATATAAGTATGCCGAAGTCTGCTCCAAAGATTCATTCATTCATTTTTAAAATATATTGGTGATACAAAAATTGCCAGCTATTACAAACATCTCCCTTAATCTGAAAGCATGCGGAGTCATGATAGGTGAGGAGCAGTGTAAGCCTCTTATATATATACTAGCTGAAAACCCGCACTTCGCTACGGAGTACAAATTAAAAACAATGGAAAACAAAATATTTTATTGTCAATTTATTTCGTTGTTATGCACGTGACGATAAATTAATTTAAAGTAACAGAAAAGGAAATCACGTGATCAGCATTTAATAAATTAAATTCTAAAAATTAATCGTTAAAAATTCACCAAAAATCAGAAAATGGAGGTAAAGATTCGAAAAAGATTTCATTTTTAAGGAGTTTTTATGATCTTTCTCGTGATATGAATTTTATAACCCTCAAATTATTATTTTAAAAGCAAACTTAAAAAAAGTTGCTAAAACAGCTTAAAAATTTAATTAAAAAAATCTAAAAAGAATTTTCCAAAAATATTTCTTAGTTCACCGCTACACTATAAGAAGAATCGACATGCAAAATTTCAGCCCTTTAGGTCCAGCGGTTTGGTCTGTGCGTTGTCTGTCAGTCAGTCAGTCAGTTACGGAACTGTTTTATATATATACTAGCTGAAAACCCGTACTTCGCTACGGAGTACATTCAAATTAAACACAACGGTCAATGTATGCAATTAATGCCAAAAAAAAAATATTTATAAAAAAATTGTAACGGATATTTTTATAGACAAAATACTGTAGAAGAGAATATTGAAATTAGATCTAATAGAAAATACTAAAGAATATAGTACAGTTAATATAGTACAGTTTGAGGAACATTTCTTTTACGTATTTTAATTTTTTTATTTTTTTTTTTTATGTCCAATCGTCTGCCTCATTAGAAAGAAAAAAAAAATTTTTGTCAATTTATTTCGCTGTTATGCACGTGATGATAAATTATTTTAAAGCATCACGAAAAGAAAAGAAACCACGTGATCAGCATTTAATAAATTAAATTCTAAAAATTAATCTTTAAAAATTCACCAAAAATCAGAAAATGAAGGTAAAGATCCGAAAAAAATTCATTTTAAAGGAATTTTTAGGATCTTTCTCGTGATATAAATTTTATAACCCTCTTATTATTATTTTAAATGCAAACTTTTAAGAATGTTTCAAAAACAGCTTAAAAATTTAATTTTAAAAAATCTAAGAAGAATGTTTCAAAAATCTCTCTTAGTGCACCCCTACACTATAAGAAGAATCGCCATGCAAAATTTCAGCCCTTTAGGTCCAGCGGTTTGGTCTGTGCGTTGTCTATCAGTCAGTCAGTTAGGGAACTGTTTTATATATATATATATATATATATATATATATACAGTGGAATCTCGATCTATCGTTTTTCAAGGGACCGACACTGAATTGAACGATAAATGCGGAAAAACGATAGATGCGGGAACATAACAAAGAAAATATGATCGTCGGGACTGAGTGAAATAAACGATACATACGGGAAAACGAGGATTCGGAAGACGATCGATCGAGATTCCACTTCATATATATATATATATATATATATATATATATATATATATATATATATATATATATAATAAAGAGAGAGAAAAAACAATTATCTTGAAAAACAATTATCTTTTAAAACATTCATGCAAATCAATTTCTGAAAACACAGTTCAATTAATTTTAAAATATTTATGCTTTTTACCCCCCCCCCCCACTCCTTATCTTTATCTTTTCTTTTTTCCTATGGCTGTCGGTAAAATTACTCAGTTCGTTTTGAACATTTCTTTGCTTTGTTGAGACTGCATTACGAAAATACTTCTAGGAAATGCCTGTCCGACTTTTTCTCCAAATTTTTTTCATCTTGATTAATGATTCATTTGTATTCGCTATATATTGATGGGAATAAAAATGTTAGCCTGTAATTGTGGGCATCTATAATCACGTGCTGGAATAAATAAAACTGTCTTGTTTTCTGCTTCTTAATTTTATAGCCTGAAAGTACATCAAATTCTAGTGTATTTTGGATTAAAATGAGACGACGTAGGCGGTGATTGTTTTAAGACTACACAATCATGTATTTTAATTAAGTTTGAAAGTAATGGTATTCTTAGATTCTGGAAATATTATTACTATTTCTAGGAATACCTTTATGAGTTTTATTTTGTTAATATTCTTTTTTGTTTGTCTTTGTATTCGGATAGAAAATTGTTTTTAAACTGTTAGACATATGATATCACACATGAATGCAGATGTGTTACAGAGAGCCTTCTAAATCAACAAGTGATGAATAAATCTCTGTAAATGACTGGTCAGCTATTGTGCTTGAGTACTATAACTGTCTCGGTACTAATTAGCGTATATTATATTCATACAGACACACATTTAATGTAATAAAACAAATAGAAAACAGCATAATAAACGGCGAAATTTAAGAGAATAAAGAAAACCGTGTTCCTACGCGGATGATCTACAGCAGCTGGTGGTTCCATGCGCTGTTCCAATATTTTTATTGCCAGTAGTGGCAACGATATAGATTTTCATTCCTGGTTCATTGTTTTACTGTTCTTTAAATGGTGGTGGAATTCACAAGATTTATTTTCCACTTAAAAAAAAAAATCTACAGTGTTTATCCACAGAGATACTGTAATGTCTCTTGAGAAATTTGGTGCTTTTTTTTCGTTTACAGCCGAGTAGTTATTGAAGGCGCAGTATGTGAGTTAGTGAAGCTTTTTCTTGTACTCTCACCTATAGTGTTTAGTTTGAATCATTAGAATATAAACGATTGAAATATTAATGAGTTGGCCGAACACTTTAGATACTCGTACAAGAATAAGTGAAAGAAGTGGTTCGTATACTCGTACAAGAATAAGTGCTCATCTAGTGTTAGGCCTAATGACTTCCGATTTCATGTCGATGACGCCAGGGTTTCGAAGTTTTTCTTTTAACATAAAGTGAAAAAAATAAGCTATTGTATTTTTGCTACAGATTTCAATAATTATTGTTCTATATCATGAAACAGAATCTGTGTAAGGTTTCCAACTTAATTTTCTGTTACTTTTTCATTTATCCAAGGAAATTCTCAAGCGGTTGTTTTTGAACGCTAACGATCACTCTCGTGCTTGTCAAAATTAATAATTACAACAATTAAACCACTTAGATGCTTTCAACTCTACATATAACGAGGCGAGACGTACTTTTTCGATAAAAGAAAACAAAAGTACGTTTTATACTCGAAGAATTTTCGAAAGGCAAACTGCGTAACGCTTTGACGTTTCAGTTAGCAGACGATAAATACTAAAACAAGATTTTTAAACAGCAAAAAATATTTTATCCTGAAAGAATTTTCACTGCTTACATATTCTGAAAGTATGAAATATGGAAAATTCGCAATAAAATATACTTGATGATATCGCTTATGAAGGAAATTTTTCAAAATTTATTCTCATTATATTTCGAATTCGTTGTTTCATGAAGCTTGAACTGAAGCATCTGTAGCATTTGTTTGAAAAAAAAATTGTCGTCTGGCAATCTCGCAATTTTTGAATTGGAACTTTATTTTTACAAAATAAATTAGGATTTTTGGCATATGGAATATATATATATATATATATATATATATATAAATTATGATTCATAAATAACATATAGAGATCATGGTGGCAGAAGCTTTGGAGAACACTAATAAAAATTTTTCACGTCTGCAAGAAAAGTATTTGAGAGACTTTTAGTTCATGTTATTATTTGACAAAGATTAACGGATTAAAATTTAATCAGAAGGTAGTTTATTATTTCTTTTATATGCAATTTTTTTTGGTTGTTCTTTCGACATTTTAAAATGTTGGAATAACATATAAAAATTAGATTTAAAGATTGAATTCATGTTATTTGATAGGCATCGATGGATCAGAGTTTAATCAAAATAGTAGTTAGTTCTCTCTTTTATTATTATTTTTTAATATTTGGAGTGGCTTCATATACATGTGCATTTTAGCATGTAGGTATCAGAAATCGAAATTTGTTATGAAACAGTTGAGTTTAAAATGTTTCATGAGGCAAAATGAAGTAGAATAGAACTGTTAACAGATGCATGAATATGGTATTTATATACTTTTTCCAGGTAGGTGGATACTTCTTAAGAATTTTTTTGCCACTTCGATAATCTTAATTTGCTACACAGTTTATTGGTAGGTTCACAGCTCCTTCCCCTCTCGTGTGTTCTTTGCGTTTAGCATTGAAGAGCCGAGTTTGGAGGGAAGAAATCTAAGTCAACTACCGCTGTTTGAGTATGCGGCAGATGCATGTCTTTACTGCATATAAAGCCTTATAAGCACGTTTAAAAATACAGCTTTTACTTCAAAGTAAATGAAACTGCAAGAGATGTTATATAAAGATTAATTCTTAACACTTAGCAGTAATCATTGAAAAAGTGTTTTTGAAATTCTTTTTTGCTTTTCCGTTTTACGACTTCAATAAAAATAAACCGTATTAAATGAAATTTTACTTCATTGGCCACATATGTTACCAGAAATAGAGAGTTGTTTATTTTGAAAATAGCAGGTGTTTACTTCAATAACTAGTGTTTAGGCATGTAGAATTCAAACTCTCCTCTTTGAAATACTTTTAAATTCTGATGCAAATCTACCTCCAGGGAAAGCACGTCTCAGGAGTACAAAATCCCGAAACGTGTTTCAGGGAGTATAGAAAGTTCTTCAATTTAGCCTAAAATTCAAGAAAACGAATTCGCGTGATGTGGGTCTGCAGAAAAGGGCGAAAATGGGCGTCTAAAAAGCCTTTTCCTATGATAGAAATCTGGAAAGTTCTGTTTTATTCCTAACACGTTTTCCTTAGTTGGTCATTTCCATCAAGTTTGGGATATATATATTTTTTATTATTTTTTTCTCGAGCTTCCTTTTTTGGGATGTATGTTTAGAATGTGGGTTGAGAATTTTCTTTTGATAATAAATTTCAAAACAATTCTCTCTCATCTCTGACTTGCGAATCCGTATGGTTTCACGGAGGATTGATTGGCGTTTGCTAAGTTGAGGCTAGCTACCAGTGATATTTACTTTCTATTTTACAAATATTCTCATTAACGTGCGGGTCGTTTTTAGCTTGAAATAATGGTTTTATTTTATTTACTTAACACTCGACTTATAATTTTATTCTCGTATTTTTTGAGATAATGACAGCTCTTTCCAATAAATACGGTGCCACGCATTTTGGCGAGATCGATGAATTTCGCCAAGTATCATTCAAGTCTCGTCGTAGTTGTTTAGGCTTGTTAACTAATAATATTTAGTGTCTTTTTACCTATAGTTTTACTAATTAAATACTCGGATCGTTGCCAGTTTGTAATATTAGTTTTTTTTCACATACTTACTCCTGACTTTATTTTACTCACGCGCTTTCTAAGACGTTCAATGACAGCTCAGTCTTCCATTATAAATTCTCCGAGTCGTTTATAGACGTCAAGTTCACTTGCGAGAGATTTGGTCACTGAATTGATTGAAAAGTTGAACTCTCTCTTCCCCAGTACTGCCTGGTCGGAAGAATTTACTTTATTGTAGTTAATTCCCTTTTACGTACTGTTTATTTATATGTTTCATGTACGAGGGAGTTCGTCTTTTTGACAACGTCGTATAGAAAGATACGAATCTGTTTATCTGTCAACAATAGTGAAACTATTTTCAAGGTAGTCTATGCGCATGTTCTTACCACAACATAAACTTGAAAATAGAGTTTTGGATATCGAAAGATTCCCATTCCACGATCATAAACGCCCTATAAATGATTGCTACTGTTCGCGATAGAGGCGCTAGAGTCTCACTTTTCTAAAGGCTTTCCAGTGATTCGGAATTGGTATTATTTTCGGAGTGTAAAAAAATCGTCTGCTATTATAAGTCTTAAGCACAAATTGAGCAATTTCTTTAAAATATTATTCTTTCGTCTTGGACATAATTCCCTTTTCATTTCTGTGTTTATTGTCGTTTTAAATACCGCAATAAACAAAGAATACCGCGTGTCATTAATTTTTAGATTATTTAGGGCCTGTTCACATAGGAGTTCGGTAGCGGAATCGTAAAAAGGAAAGATGGCCTTGAGACGGAAATAAATCAATCATAGGCGTTAAAAATTTCGTTGCTAATCGTTTGAAGGTTTGTCATTGGTTAAATATATTCCAATACTTAATAACGCTTCCGCTACCGGACTCCAATGTGAACAGGCCCTTACAGTTGGAGGCGTTCGTTGCGTGACTTGGATTAAAAGCGAGGCAAGAATATAAACTATCTCTGCACACTAAAATTAGTGATTTTTTCAAAAAATCTTTTTTGCAAATTAAATTCGCAGCAAATTGTTTTCTTTAAATTTTTAATGCCATTTCCATGTACGGCCTGTTTTTGCGGACCTTTTTTTCTTTTGTTATTTATAGGAGTTCGTTAAAATCGCGTGTCTACACTTGTGTTCAAAACCGATGAAATCACATCTAGTTCTATATACCTAAATTCTGTGAATATATTTGTAATACACAAGGCTTAAAGAAATATATCTAAGGGAGTGTTGAGTATCGTTCGTCTGCGTTTATTTTTCAGTTCAAGTTAAGCAATTTAGACCTTTTTTTTTCTTCTTTTTATGTTTGTCGGCCCGCACACAATTTACTTCATATTAAAGTATTTTATCACCCATTTCTGTGTTTATTATCGTATTTATACCGTATGTCATTGACTTTCCGCGTATTTCAGCGCATGTCTGACCTAGATAATTGTTTACTCTTATCTTTATGGTGTGAACTTTCAAGTGGTGTTCGTACTATCTTAGTTGTATGGTCTTATCTAGGTGTTCTGTAGATAATACCCATAGCTTGTTTGCCCTTTGATTCCGTTAATCAGTTCTCTATTTTTATACTCCTTTAAGCTGAAAATATCATAAATCTGGATTATTTTTAAAAATTTATGTAGTTTATCAGTTCAAGGACTGTGTTCTGGGGCCAGATATTGCTAATTATGAAATGTGCATGCCATTTGTCGTAGTTGCCAGTAGGAGGGTTTTCGCTTTTTTTTTTTTTCTCCTATGAATTTTTAAAATAAAATACAGATATTCCTCTACTTCAGACAGAGATAAGGACCGAGACATTGGTCGTTAGTCGAGTTTCAAACAATTAGTTTATTTTTTTTAAATGCACATACATATATTTTTTACTTTCATACTTAATTTAAAAAATACACTGTATTTAGAAGACATAAATTATTCTTCGTCATTACTACTTATTAGGTTAGTGCAATCGATTGGCTCAGAATTTGTGACAGAAGATACGTTGAAAATTTTTTGAACAAAGTTATCCAAGGTAGTTTGAACAATTCGTGTCTTCTTTTCCTTGTATATTGTCTGGTAGCAAGCCATATTTTCCCGAATACGACGATTTACACTTGCGAATCGTTCTTCATTTGGATCCATTGCTTCTAATTGTTGTAGTCCTTTATTAATACAATGAAAAGTTGAAGCCATTTCTGAAGCCAACGAAGGTTTATTTGATTCATCGTGTGGATATCGAAACTATTGCATCATGCATTTTTATTATTGCGTCATAAATTTTTGCAGTATTGCAGAATATTGCGTCATATTTTTTAATAATTATGTAATACATTTAGGTATGTACTATACATTCGAAGAACAGTATTTTTGAGAAAAACAAAAATATTTTTAATTTAAAAATTTCGGTCCTAAGTGCGAGTGGTCCTAAGTCAAGGAATACCTTTACTTTGAATCGAAAAATATGCTTTGAATGGAAAAATGGCTTTTATTTAAGAAACTTTTGTCTTCTCAATAGTTTTCTGTAGTAAAATGGTTGTGAATTACGAGTAAAGCGTTGCATCAGTTGACATCGGATATTTTCAATCCTAGTGTTAAGTTTTCCCGCTTAGCACTTTTTAAATCTCTGATTAGAAAATTCATATTTTTGAATTCTGTTTTATTGCATTCGAAAATAGATCTTTAAATGCAATACACCTGTTAATCAGAAATGCTTTTAATTTAATTTTTTTTCAAGAAAATTGATTTTGTACAGTTAAGTACCCCGTAAAAAGAATTAACAAGCGAAAAAATATATAAAAAAAATATAAACTACGTTCTCTTTATTTAAACGTTTTCTTTCATATGCAGATAACAGTATTCAAACCTTTTTCTAATCTGTGATTAGAAAGGAAAAAAAAAGCAGGGGAGTAAATTCACCATAGCTTAATGTTCCGGATTGAAGATTTACAATGTTTATTAATGTGCCGTCTCGACAGTAATTAAGAGTCACATGACGTCTTAAATTCAGCAATGTACAATGTATTGTTCTCTATTGTCTGTAAAATCCGACCAATCACTTTCGTAGCTAATTTATCTGGAATGCAGCGTCATCAATGAATTCAAATTCTTAGCTGATTACCATGGCTTTCTCTTTGAATCACTACATCACACTGCACTTTACATGTGCATTTAAATATTGTAATGTCTTTTGCAAATATTACTCATCCTATATTATGATTAATAGTCTATCATCTTTCTTTCTTCTCTCATCGAAGCTCGTTATTTAGAATGAGAGCTACTTTACATTTCGTACCAAGTGGTAGATTCGTTTTGCCGTAATTTAATTAAATATTTCAATCTATTCGCGTGATATATTTCCCACGAATCTGAATTAATTTTTATTTATGATTTTGCGAAATAACTTTTCTCTGCTTATCTAAGAACTAGAAGGTAACCCGTCATTTTGACGTCATAATGCTAATAATGACGTCATAATGGAAAAGTATATGAAAATTAAAAAATATCCCGAATTATCTAACAATATTGCTTTTAATCCACACCTTGTCAAAGCAAACCCTTTCATTATTCTTTATTTATTTAGTTTTTCATGCGATTGGAGTAGTAGACTGCCATCCAACCCGTCATTTTGACGTCATAATACTAATAATGACGTCTTAATGGAAAAAGTTTATGAAAGTTAAAAAATATTCCGAATTATCTAACAATATTGCATTTAATCCACACCTTGTAAAAGCAAACCCTTTCATTATTTTTTATTTATTTAGTTTTTCATGCGATTGGAGTAGTAGACTGCCATCCAGTTTTTTACAGCTCACTACGCGACATGAATACTTGAGCTACTTGATTCATTCACATTCAAGCTTGTTTACTTTCAGAATTCATCGTAAAAGTAAACAGATTTTTAAAAACTGTTAAATATACAGCTAAAAGCATCCATTTTTTTTTAGTTCTGAATGTTTTATAGAAAAATAGGCTGAACAAACGTGATTTGATGGAGAAGCTGTTAGTTTTTACGTAAGAAAAAATTCTGATCCACATCTGAAATTGAAATTAAGCCTAACCGGCTGTTTGTTTACTGAGGGCTTCAATTGAAAGATGAGTACAGCCCGGAAGTGTTATACAGAGACAACGGCTATTATATATATAATGCCTCTGGTGTTTTTGTTGATTTCTCATTTTTCATAAATATTCGAACATTTTTCTTTCTAATTTTCTTGGCGTAGATTCAGACTTACAATCCAACCCCATTATTTTTGCAAATAAAACAATCTTGCTGTCAGAAAAAAAATTCCTTATTATACCCGTTAGGTGGCAGCATGAAATTTGAATTGAGGCAGTCATTCATCTAAACTTATTGCTGAATTTACTGAGAAGTATAATTAAAAACGACTTTAATTCATATTATTGATCGTTTATTTTATCGTCTGGTCAAAAATCGTGCTTCAGTAAAAAGTTTAAAAAAGAGTTATAAATGTTACTTCCACAAGGTGAGTACTAAGTCAGCCTAAAAAGAACACTCCTTACTTCCTTAGTAAAGGAAGTCTTTATTCTTTACTATTACAAGTTCATCAGTTAAGGTTGTTTTGACCAGCATGCGTCATTTGTTGATCACAAAATGTCAAACAATTCCGTATAAGTTGTAAAGTTTCAATGGGTTACCATGTTTATCCATTTGATAACATGGGAAACAATCAGTTTGCCCCTAGTACGAACACATGACATAAGTGTACTTACTATAAATCGTCTGTCGTTTGCAGTCGCAACAAACAACGTGGTCTAATGGAAATGTCCAGACTTAGTCTGCTGTCGGTAAAAAACGTCGAGGAAAAACTTTAATGAAAGTATTAAATTCTTTTTTATTAGTAGTTAATTTTCTCGGCAGAAAATCTCTCTAGATCTCTAATCTTATTGCTAAAGAAAGAAATAGTGGAAGTTCTGTTTCATTTGGAAAGTCGGAGCGTAGTTCTTTTTGTATTAATGATATTCCAATAATCGCCAAAACACAGCAATGTAATACCTTTATATATTTTTTTAAAATAAAAATCATGGAACTCAACTTTCTTTTCGGCTACTCGGAGAATTCAGTGATCTCTTTCTGACGCCAAATACGTTACATGCATTCGTGCGATTACACAAATCAAACAAAAATGTGTATTCACGAGACTATAATAAGCTTTTTTGGGGTGGTATTTTGAATTATACTAGTTGATACCCGTCAAAACATGACGGCTAAATAGTAAATAAATATACTAATACACAAATTGTACTCAACACATCATTGCCAAATGTTGAAAATCATAATAATGCGCGGAAACAAATTAATGTGTTTAAGCGGCCTTGTGCTTAGTGAGTATCTAAAGCCAGATTTTAAAATGTCACTGAGCATGCGCAGAAAGCAATTTTTTAAAATTGTGAATTATCGCTAATTAAACAGCGCGAAATAAACAATTTCCATGAAGTTTAATCTTATATTTCACAAACATAATTATCATAAAAATAAAAATGGCAGAGATCTAGAGAGACTCCTCAGAATAAACATGTTTATCATTAAAACATGTCACTGAATATGCGCAGAAACAGTGAGTTTCTAAAGACAGATTTAAACAGGCCACTGAGCATACGCAAAAATCAATTTTTAATTGTAAGTAGTAATAATTAATAGACATTACGGTTACAAAAACCAAATTAGACAAATCTACAGATTACAATCTTTCGTAAGACCAAAATGAAGTAAATTGATGCAGTAGTTTTCTCTCACGAACTGCCCAAAAAGTCAGCTTGGCAACTTAAATATATGGATTGAGGTCCATATATTACTGAAATATGAAGTAGTAGAAAGAGGCACATGAATTTTAAATTTTCCTCCCAAACCTGAAAAGTTACAACCCGTATGTTAGTTCTCTAAAATAGACTTTAAAAGCAAAGTTTGAAGAGGAAAGGCCTGTTCACATAGCAGCATCTTTTTGTTATGTTATTTGATAATGTTCTAGGCTTCTACGCTTCAAATGGTCAATTCTTGGTAAAATGGCACTTTCACAATGATTCAAGATTATTATTTTTGTGTGTCAATTTTCGAAATTTTACGCCCACATCAGTGTCAGGGGGTTCCCATCCGGAGTTGTGCCTATAGTCAAGAGTTTTCTAAATCGGGCCCTGGCACGCCGTTCGATATATTATGCAGATAAGGTTGCATTTTGTGCTCTCCCTTTAGAGCGAATAATAGAGTAAAGTGTATCATAATTATTATGTGCAATTTTTACCAGCTTAAGGCTCTAATTAGCAAGTGGTGGATCTGTATTTAAATATACACCCGGCTGCGCGTGTGCCTGACTGATTGCTTTAATTATTCGAAGCAATCAGATGAGAGCTTAATCGCTTCCTTTTTCTCTCTTTCATCTCCTTCTACATCCCTCTTAATTGTCGAAATTTAACTCAAGATCCCCGTGTTTAAAAATAACCATAATTCCTATCCATCTTGTCAGGAGTTTTGCGTCCCCCGGCCTTGGAATCGCCCGTTTTATTCGCGTCGTAATTCATGCTTTAAAGCTGAGTCGGCTGTCTGCCTTTTGGGGGAGCACAATATGGAGGCGGAGCCGAAATCTGATGAATGCCGCCGTGACAGATTTAGGTGGTGCAAGGTGGCAACAGTTTTTAAAGACATTTATTTAATCTTGATGAAGACAAAGCTGCCCGGCGTGTTTCGTGTTTGTTAGTTCGGAGAATGGGAGCTTTCTATTACCTTTCATTGCAGTCGTTGATCACGTATTCAGCGTTTGGCTTAATACAATGAGCTTTGCTTTCACAAACTCTCCCTTTTGTTCTCGAAATATGCTGCAGTTGCTTTCGGTGTATCAAGTTTTTATATTATACCTGACCGCACGTAACCCGTTGGGTCTATAACAAAGTCAGAGATTGGGAGGAATTAATTTCCATAATGCACCTGAATGAAGGTTTATTTTGACATATTTTAATGTTGTACGCTATGCTTGTTATTTGGTAATTCAAAAATTGTATTCCTTATTGCTCATAATTTAGAAAAGTTACTTTTCTGAGATCATATGGAGGACTTTTCTGGATGTATGAAGGACAGTGTAGAATCATGCTGGTGCCATGTGTCTGAAAATAAAATGCAAGTAGTTTTTGCGTAAATAAAATTGATCCTTCTTTTAACTGAATAAATGACACAAAGGACATTTGAAATGAATCCACATTTCTAAAAAAAAAAAAAAAAAAAAAAATAATAATAATAATAATAATATGGCTGTAGTTCCGATTTGGTACCGGTCGTGTTTTAGTCACTGCCGAGAAATCGCCAGGTTTGGCGATTTTTCGACAATATTGGCAACATTTCAATTCTGTAATTTTAGTCAAAGCGTATTTTTGAAATGTTTTTCTTGCATTTGAAAGTTAACCTATAAATGAAGTTGTCGTGAACCCTTACTCGTTCTCTCTCGGTTCACCTAGGTCCTTTTTCTATGATGGGGACAAATGAGGTAGTGCCAAAACGAGTCGTCACTGTATAACACGAACATAAATTTATTTAAAGGTTTGCACAGTTTCACACTTAACGTAAAAATTACAGGCACTCAGAGCACGAGGTGGGCAGGCCTACAACATCTTACCAGACCTCTGCTGTACTGCACTCTAATCTAGTTACAGACAACTCTGTTCTGCTTACAGAACTAATTATTTCACTGGAGGCGAGACGAGCCTGCTATATCTAGCCAGGCCTCCTAACACTCTCAGAGACGCTCTCTCTCTGTCCCTATTTTAATCACAGAATAATTAACACACCAGAGTTGAGACGAGCCTGCTATATCTCACCAGACTTTGGATCCCTACAAGAGACGCGACCCTTCTGTCTCTTTCTTACTGAACGCCCGACGATCCCCTCCACCCACGCATCCAATCCTCTGATTGGTAGAGGGGGGGGGGATCACGGGGCACAACAATTTTGCTTAAACCAGCGCTCCTAGTCAAACATTACACTACAGAAGTACTAGCGTTGTTCACAATTGTTTATTTGCTTTTTTTTTCAGTTGTTTTAATTTTCTTGCTGCAGACATCAATTGCTTAAAGTCATGTAACAAATTAATGAATAAACATTTTAAAGTAATAATTACATCCACCTCATCGAAAATGCTACTCTAAAATGCAGAGGACATAATTCAAGAACGTAGATTTATCAAAAGAACCAAGAGGAAATTTCTCTCGCTGCGTTTGCATTCATGTACTCTGCTCTGCTCTGCCTTGGGGAAGCCAGTGATTTATGTTCACTGCGTACTCTGTATATGCGTGGATCGCCTCCTCTTCCGGTCCTGCTACAGAGCATGAAAGATCCCGGGGGTCAAATGGTGACAATAGGGGCGGGGGACACGGCGTGTAGGGTTACCGTGACTAATGTGATGACAGGAGTGGGGGGGGGGTCTCCATGCAGAGAACTCTGCATGAATGCATATGCACCATCTGAAGTTAAACAAGGGTATTGAACGCGGGGTCGACAGACGATCTGCTTCTCCAGAGCAATGGGGGAGGTCAATCAAAGGGCTGCCCTATGTATTAAGGCTCGGTGGACACGAGCGATCCGGTGTCGTTGCGGCACCGGATCGCTCGTGTGCACCCAGCCTTAAGAGGTTGATCTACGACTTGGCGCGGTAGTTTAGAGGTTGGAATATATGTGAGAAATTAGGATCGCTTTACAATATGTTACTGCAAACACATTATGACGTCAGGCGATTGTTTAGTAAATTATGACGAGTAAGTCTAATACCAAATAAATGTCTTATCACGCGGGCGCTTGCTTTGTTTTATCACTTTGACCTGCTCAGCTCAGTTCTCCGCTGTCTCTAGCGTACCACATTTCTCGGATCAATATCCCGTCTCGCACATCCAGCGATATTAGTCTTCCCGCCGTATCTTGTCAATTTCCTTTTTTCCATTTTCAGGTCTTAAGAATTTTCTACTTTTCGCCGGTGAGTTATTTCCCGTCTCGCTTCGTGTTGTCCGGCAGTGATACATCTCGTCGTCGGATATCGCATTTCGCAAAATCCCCGGGGCTTTATTTTCCTTGTTGGAAGGAAAAACAGTATCATGGCGCTTTATTTCCAGTAAAAGTCGAGCGTCCATCCCCAGCTGTCGAGAGAAATTAATAGCTTCCGCTTTGCTTCATTTTGACTGAAGCATTATCGTATATATATATAGTACGACGAGACATTGCCCGCGTACTGTGTTTTATGTGCAGTCTATTTTGCGGACTATATATAAATAAATATAATATATATGTGGGTGTGATCGGGTTGGAAATCACACGTTCACTTGAACACGATAAACTTCTTTATTCACTAAACAATGATGGGATGCAAAATATTTACAGGAGAGAATTGTAGAGAAGCTGGATAGTGTGTGTCAAGTCAGACACATTCACGTCATCGCTGTGAAAGCACTGGACTTTGCCAGCCCATGCACGTGCACGCTGTTTTTCACTCCACGTGGGTCTCTCCCGCGAGCCTACAACTCGAACTGCCCGTCTACGACCCAGGGCACCAGTCGAACTCGTCCGTCTTTCCTCCGCGAAAAACCCGAGTCGAACTCCGTCCTTCCTCTGCGAGAGTCCCTTCAACTGCCGGGTCTTTCCCTGTGCTGGCAACCGTCTGTTCGCGTCACATTCGCAGGTGCGCCCTCTAGCGGTTAGCCTCTTGCCTGCTTCCCGCGGTCAGCGGCTTGCTCGATTACCACATGTATATATATATATATATATATATATATATATATATATATATAGCCAATATCATAAAAGAAAGTTCGTCTCCATTTTCGGCACCAGTAACACTTCTTTATAAAAAAGATGAAAACAAAAAGAATAGGTTATGTATTGATTTCAGGAAATTAAACCAGGTGACGAAGTCGGATGCCGAACCATTACCTCTGGTCGAGACATTGATTGATAAACTAGCTCAAAGTACATATTTTTCAAAATTGGACATGGCCTCAGGTTACTGGCATATCCCTATTCACCCAGATGACACAGAAAAACTCGCTTTTGCAACCCATAATGGATTATATGAATGGCTACGTTTACCTTTTGGTTGGCGCAATGCACCCAGCATTTTTCAGAGAACAATTCGTAGAATTTTAACTAAATATAAAATTACATTTGCTGCAAATTATTTTGATGATATTTTAATTTTTTCAGATAGCTATTCTAATCATATTGAACACATTCAACAAATTTTTGATATATGCAGACAGGAAAACTTAAAACTAAAATTTTCTAAATGTTCCTTTTTACAAAAACAAATTCAATTTTTAGGATATGAAATTACCAATGGGATTGTCACTCCGGATAACACCAACATTGAGGTTATTAAAAAGCTAAAACCACCCAATAATGTAAAATCTTTACAAAGATTTCTCGGTTCAATTAATGTGTATCATAAATTTATTGACAAATATGCCACTATTAGACAGCCACTAAATAACTTGTTAAAAAAAAATACACCTTGGCAATGGACTGAGAAATGCCAAGAAGCGTTTGAAATGTTAAAAAGAACTTTAATTTGTAAACCTGTGGTGAAAATTTTTAATCCAAAGGCTGAATGTCATATTTATGTTGATGCCAGTCATACTGGTGTAGGAGCGGTTTTAAAGCAAACAGATGCTTCTGGTGTCCTATACCCTGTCGCGTTTCACTCCCGCTCATTAAAAGATTATGAAAAAAATTATTGTATTACTGAGCTGGAATGTCTCGCTATAGTGGATTCTTTAAATAAGTTTCATCATTATCTTTTCGGACAAAAATTTACCATACATACGGACCATGCGGCTTTAGTTTGGGTCAAAAATGTTAAAAACTTAAAAGGAAGATTGTTCCGCTGGTCTTTGCAGTTAAGTATGTATGAATATGATATTAAATATACAAAGGGCACCACAAACATCGAAGCAGACATGCTCTCTCGTGATGTACCAGATAACAATGTACAAAATGATGTTATTGTAAGCAATGTTGAAACTCAGGTATCACATCTCTTGCAGTTGAGTGAAATTACCGAGGCTCAAAAAAATGACAATGTAACTGGAAAGTTTGTCGAAATTAACAATGTTTTATGCCTTCGTAAAAAAGGGTTTACAAAGATTGTAGTACCTTTTTCTTTAAGACTGAAATTACTCAAAATTGCTCATGAAAAATTTGGCCATCCTGGTATTCAAAAAACAATTAATTTGCTCACCCCTGTTTATTATTGGCAAAATATAACTTCTGATATTAGTAATTTTATTAAACACTGTCATACATGTCAAGTAAATAAAAAACCTCGACAAAAAAGATTTGGACTTTTGCAATCAATGCCTCCGGTTGACAAGTCATTTGACTTGATTGCAATTGATAGTGTGGGTGGCCTTAACCATTACAATTCAACTAAAAAATACCTGACGTTAATTATTGACCATCACACTCGATTTATATGGGCTTTTGCTTCAAAATCAATTACAACAGAAACTTACACTAACTTCCTAAACCAAATTTTTCAAATTCAAGTGCCAAAGAGTATCTTAAGTGATAGAAATCCAGCTTTCACATCTTCTCATTTTAAAAAATTTCTTAAGCATTATAACGTTAAACAACTATTGACTACAGCACACAGACCAGAAACGAATGGCAAAGTGGAGAGATTAGGCCAAACAATAATCACACGTTTAAAATGTAAAATTAATGAATCATCTACAAAAGTTCCATGGCCTAAATTACTAAAGGAAGTAACTCACGAATACAACTTGACCCCCCATTCCGTTACTAAATTTCCACCAGCCTATTTAATGTATGGCACAATTCCATATACAAATCCGTTAAAGGAAAGTATTTATCCTCCTGTTGAAGAGGCGAGAAAAATAGCAGTTCAGAGAACAAAACATTACCATGAAAGGAATAAAATACATTACGATGCTAGATTTGTGGATATACAATTTACACCTAATGAGTCAGTCATTTATGAAGAATTTAAATACCCTAATACTAGGAAACTGTCTCCAGTTTTCAGTGGTCCTTATAAAATCCTTAGCAAAATTTCTGACGTTAATTATGAAATTAATAAGAAAAATACCCACTCTCAAGAATCTTCAGAAGTTGTGCATGTTTCGAAGTTACGAAAATACCATGCACCAGAAAAATTAAAACTGAGTCATGAATAATGTAAATAAAGTATGTATGTTTGTATATTATTACAGGGTTGTATTTTTTTTTTACGTATTGTTGTATTGCAATTTTTTTCAGTATTATGATAGTGCATTTGTATTCAGTTTTATTTGGCTCAGCAGTGAAAGGACTATAATTTCTCTGCAAAAGACTGTATAAGCCAAAAAACAAAACAACCATGGTTGTCACCACTTGTTACCACATGTTTTTTCTTCAAGACGTCTTATATTTTTATATTGTATTGTGCTTTTTGTAGTATACGTTGCGATTTTTATGTTGAACTTGCAAAGAATATTGAAATTGGAGAGAATATTATGCAAAGATTGTTGTTAAAAATTTTATAAGTGAGCATTCAGAGATTTGAATGTTAGTTTTGTACACAGAAGAGTTGGTGGATAGGTTCAGTTTTAAATTGTCAGAATAGGTAAATTAATTTTTCTTTTTGTTTGGCATGGGGAATTTCTTTTTCTTTGAGGGGGGGATGTAATATAAAAATAATTTTTATATTAATTATCTGACTTGTCTATAGTCCTATAAAACATAATTTATTCCATTTCTAATGATGATATAATAGCTCTTAAAGTTTGCAGTAATTAATCCCTTCGTTCCCCTATAGACAGAGAAATATCCTGATAGACTTAGAACAGCCTCTGTCTAGGGAGACTGAACCGATAAGAATCATCGGACACGCCCTAGTCCATGACGTAGCATAGCGTCATAGGGATTATTGCTTACACCAAGTCTTCTGTATGTTCCCGATATAAAATGTGAACACGGCCTGAAGCCGGGCTCTTCTTTATAATGATTGTACATAGAATATGTCACACGGTCTAGCTCCCTCCCTATGGGGAACTCCATATGAACAACAATAAAACTATTTTAAATCATTCGACTGTTTACTGCGTCCCAAGAATTCTTTTATAGCTGTTCCAACGATGCCTATTGCTATGATATTACATATATATATATATATATATATATATATATATATATATATATATATGTATATATATATATATATATGTATATATATAAATATATATAAATATATATATATATATATATATATATATATATATATATATGTATATATATATATAAATATATATATATATATGTATATATATATATATGTATATATATATATAAATATATATAAATATATATATATATATATATATATGTATATATATATAAATATATATATATATATATATATATATATATATATATATATATATATATATATATATATATATATATATATATATATATATATATATTGATATATATATATATATATATATATATATATATATATATATATATATATATATGTATGTATAATTTTATATAATCGAATCTATTGTAAATTGAGAGATTGCCTAGACATACTGCGTTTGATGTACAGTATATTTTTGGGTGCTATATATAAATGCCATATCTGTAGTATCAATTAAAGGTATATGCATTGCGCTTTAAAATGTCATTAGTTAAAATAAATGTTTATAGTTGTATACAGATATTCCTTTATTCATCGATATAATATTAAAATTGTTTGTCACTAGACAGAAAACGGTGCCCAGTAGCGTCATATACTTAATAATACGTCACCCGTGAGATGACTAAAAGCAGATTTAAACATTTTTTTCTTTTCTATAAATGCATCAGAGGTTTTAGAATTGTACGTAGGTATTTTTTAAGTCTTGTTTAGTAAGCAAATTTTCTACGAATTTCTTTTTACGTTTGCAAAAATGGTTTGGCGAGTACCCGACGAAATTGATGCTATCTATTTATTATCCCAAACATTTTATTCAAATGTTCCCAGATTTGGTAGGAGAGTAATTGCCCCATCGGTGATTTAAAAAAACACGAATGGAAACTAATCAGAACTACAATCTTTTTCTTCATATTTTCTAACATTTAGACGAAAAATTGGTTCATTTCAAACTTTATCGCTGACATCTGTCTGTCGGCCAAGGGAGGAATCTTTCATTTATAGTGTGGCGTCAATGTAAGTAGGTAAGGCGATTCTCTCTGAGGCATTTTGAAGAAATTTCACAACTATTGATCCATACCAAGAAAGACAGAGTTCTAATTAACAAACGAAGGCCAAATTTTTAAAACAAAACTTAACAATTTATTAACAAAAATAATTAACATTTAAAACAGTGCAACATATTCAATTTAAAAAAACCGTGCAGATTCACAACGTACGGAGCCTAAACACACATCCGTACCGCCCGCGTTCTCAAGCGTCTCTCCCTCGTGTCTGGATTTTTAGACGGGGTGGAGGGGCCGGCAGATTATCGGATGACAGCTCTTCTAATAGCGCATACAGATTGGTACAGAGTTCTCTGCATCTGCCAGTGATTTATGTTTCTCTGTACTCTCTACTATGCGTGGATCGCCTCCTCTGGCGGTCCATCAAAGAAAGAGTGGGGGGTCAGCGGGTCAAATGGTGTCGAGCGGGGTCGGGGGACACACCACATCAAAGAAATCTTGCGGCGGGAATGGGGGTGGTTCTAAATACCGTGTCTAATGTTACCGTGACTAATGTGATGACAGGAGTCGGGGAGAGAACTCTGTACCAATGTATATGCACCATTAGACGCTGAACTTTATTACCTTGCAGAAACGTTAGGATGACAGCTTTACTGGCTGATCTGTAAGGAAAACGGTTTTTTAACCCCCCCCCCCCCCACGTGTTCCGAACTGGTGGAATCGAACAACACATTCCTTGAAAAACACGCCGCTGTGTTTCAAGCTCTTGTGGGGTCTCGGGAAAAAATAAGACCCTATTTCCAGTACGCTACAATAGCAAGTCCATTTTATTTTATAAACAGTTGTACTGAAATGTGGTCCTAAATCAAGAAAATATAAGAAAGGGAAATGTTTGCTCGTAATTTTTGAAAGATTAGACCCATTTGGCTAATAAACCAAACGGGTCGTCAAAAATGCTCTTGATTGAACTCTAGACAAGTTTTCAGATTAATATGAAAGTGATGAGGAACAATTATTCCTATTCTTTAATCATTCTTTTTAATTATAGCAAGAGTCTATTGAAATAGTTGACGAAACTTTATCAGAATGAAGCTGCATTTCTTTGCAATTTGCAAAATACTAGTCATTAGTGAACTACCCAGTGAGTTAATGTAGGTGAAGTTTTATTTTCATCGAACATTTCAATAGTCTTTTGACAAATTGAAAAGAAAACCTTTTTTATTTTGAATGTCGAGTATATTAAGCAAATTATACGAGAGCACCAAGGTTATTTATGGATCACATACTATTTATTCCTTTGCTGTGAAGAATTCAAGCTAATTTCAATATTCCAAGTAACCCATCTGTGAAACAACCAAGAGTCACTTTGATGACAACACTTTTTGACTACTTGCTATCGTTTAGAATATTCGAACATTTTATCATCTTCTGATTATAGATCCTTATAGAACTATGTTTAGGAATTTTTGCAGTTTTTCTGGAATTAAAATAATCTTTCCGCACACAAAAGATTTTTATTTCAGCCGGCAGATGGCAGCAATGGAATTTGAAAGGCTCGCTATTCGAAGAAGAAGAAAAAAAAAACTAAAACTCAGTGACGACACTTTGCCCTACTTTAATGAAACTTGTATTGTGTTTTGGCTCAAAGCAGACTTACCGTAATTATGTGACGTCGGTATTCCCGTATTGAATTGTTCACAAACTCGGTGCTTTACTGTCATATAAATGGTAGGGATTTTTAGGGAATCCATTAGGGAAACTTAATGATGTTATGATGTCATATTAGTTTCAAGTATGATGATACACTTAAAATTCTCTTTTGTTCAATGCCATTAATAAAGTTTGTTTAGAAACATGTCGTCTCGTATTTTTGCATTCCAGTTTTATATTACTATTACCTGAATTATTTATTAGTTCTATTAAAATTATGCCGTGATGATCATTTATGTTTAAGAATTTTTATTAGTGGTTGCTCTTAAAATTTGTGCGGAACAGAAAACATTATTATTTTTTTAAATTTGTGGATATTATTTATGTTTGTTCCCCGTAAAAGAACTTAATATAAATGCTGGAAAAATGAAAATGAAATCAAAGAGGAATCACAGATATTAACGTAGAATCGAAGAGTTATCTTTCGGGCTTCTAGTCTGATAAAGGCTTTGTTCACACTAACGGCCAGTTCACGCTGAATCCGAATCGTTGCGTAGCGTCAGCGTTGAAAATTTCAACCAATTACAGAGCTCAATTCATTGACCACGTGATATGTCAAACCAATCACGTCATATCAACAATATCGGTGCCAACGTAATGCAACGCTCCGGGTACGCTGTGAACAGGCCTTGAGTCTGTCAGCGTTGCGTAGCGACTGCGTTACTCGTATCGAAATAATTTTAACCAGTCACAAACCTCCATATAATTTACTTCGGAATTGTTAAGTTCAGTGATTGGTTAAAATTATTTCTATACGACTAACGTTGATGGACACAGTGCGAACGAGGCTTTAAAACAAAATTTTACTAACAGAAAATACTAAAATTTTTTTTATTTATTTTTTTTTTTTTAACAATCGAATCGTTTAGCTCAAAACTTTAGCAAAGATAAGTTTATAAATAGAAAAATATTGCTCAGGTATAGAAAACATAAAAGAGGTCTATATCATTTATGGGTCCATGGATTGATATCTGGCTTTATCACTTTTCCAATAATGTCGGTTAATAAAGGTTTTATTATGTATAAAATGCACCGATTGTTTCCTTCCATGCTAAAAGATAGAATGTATTCCTATTTTTATAACTATATTTACATCGTTCCTTTTTTCATTAATATGTTAGCAAATACTATTCTGAAATATTAATAGTGTAAGAGAGTTCCATGGAAGTTATTTCCCCGATTTTCCGCAAACTTTTCTGCACGCGCCTGTTTTCTTTCCTTTTTCTGCTATTTCTGGATAGTTCTGTTACAGTTAAGTATTGTTGTGTCTGGTCGTAATTCGAGCTTCTATTTGCCTGATTAGTTGCCATGACGACAGTTTCCCTGTTTCCTCCTGTATTGGGGTTTTTCTTTCTAACAGACCCCGTGCAAGTAAGAGCAAAAAATATCCTTTTTTTTTATATGGCATCGCTTTGATAAACGATGTGTACTTTACGCAGTTTTCCGCTGATGCCTGCCTCTTTTGTCTTTGCTGGACACTGCAAAACATTTAGTACACTGTGTTTGTATGCGCCCGTTATTCCGGATTCCTTGTTATGTTAGAACTGCTTATTAACTTTCTTGGGGCGAAAATTCGTTTATAACGCAGAGGTGGCCAACTCAAAACAATTGCCGCTTGGGAGAAATTCAGTGTCGTAGTGTAGTTTAAGGAGGGACTTTAAATATCTGCTGTGCGAAAGGCACAGTTGTCATCATTAAATGTCAGACTTGCGTAAATACTGCACTAAATATTTTAATTTAAAAATAAGTTTTAAATATTTAAATTTGGATTATGTAAAATACATATAAATATAGGGTTATCAAATTCCGGATCATAACATAGGAAAAATTGTATTATTGATTTCTCAGAACATTGTATTCTTATAGCAATGTTTGTTTAGTGAAAAATCAGTATTGGCGACATCAAAACGCAAACTCGGTAATCAGTTCTTGGAAAAAAAAAATTGTCATGTAGTGGAAGTGTAGTGGGTTAAAATGATCTACAGGATTATTATACGGAATGTAATATATATATATATATATATATATATATATATATATATATATGTGTGTGTGTGTGTGTGTGTGTATATATGTATGTATGTATATATGTATATATAATATGTATATATGTGTATATATATATGTAACAAGAAAACGCGTCTTCCTAAATTACGTTACTTTAAAGCATATTCTTCTGTTAATAAAGCACGACCCCTTTTCCAAAATTGCGACCTAAAAGTAAAATAAGATAATTTATCGTAGCCCTGCAGATCTTTAAGCAGGCATGTGAAGTATCTGAACTCAATAACATCCCCAGATATGAGTGTTAGAAGTTTATGAGATTTCGAATGTCAGTATAGTGTCAAAATTCTTGAAGAGCCCTCAAACCACTCCAAGAAGTTATGTCTTGTATAACGTCAAAAACCCCACTTTGCAAGAACTTTATGGCCACTTATCCTACGCCCAGTTCAACAGTTCGCGGTTCTAGCAAGTGCGGGATCTAGCAATAAAGTATCCCCGGGAAACTTAAGTGGACACGTGAACTCCACGAATCTAAAGTCGCCCAATTAAAAATTAAGTAGTTTAGGCCCTCTGGCGTAAATATCGCAAAACACCGATTTAATATTGCATGAACAGAAGACTTTTCTCTCTCTTCGTTTCTAACTCTTGTTGCTGTCGGACCTGCTGTCCGCGCCTGTATGTAATCGGCGTCCCGTCCTGGCATGTACGCCGGACAAGTCATGTGGCCGCTGCAGCCTTCGCGATGCTTCATAATTGAATAAAAGTGTTTTCCTGAACCACACTCAGCCCGACTGCATCACTCCTCGTACCGACTGCATCTCCCAGTTCCAAATGTGATTATTATCACACACACACACACACACACACACACACATATATATATATATATATATATTCCCCAATGTGGAGGCACTTGTCGCGAAGACAAGTGCCTCACCTATAATTCATATGCCTTCACCTATAATTCACCGCAGTTTTGCTGGCCATTTTATTATGGGGGCGCCATATAGGCAGACCAGCATTGCCCCCTATGAAGGGACGACACAAACGGAGGCGTTTTAGTGGCGCTTCGCCATGATTCGATCTGAGCACCCTCAGCACCGAAAACCAGCGCGCTGTACCACAAGGCCTCCACGGCCCTGTAAATATAAATATATATATACATATATACATACATACATATATATATATATATATATATATATATATATATATATATATATATATATATATATATATATATATATATATATATATATATATATATATTGATATTGTAGAGTATTGCATTTCAACCTCTCCGTTAACAAAAGAAATTCTTCTATCTCGGCCTGAGACTCATCAAAAGATTCCCGACAACTTAGGTGGCAATATGCTGACGGCAATTTTCCTTTTGTTCATCCGATAGACTTGTTCCACAGAACCTTAGGGGACATCGGTCATTTTTCTTGATTTAGTCATCGCCACCGGGTGACACCGCTGATGTTAGTTATAAATGACAGGAGACCCCAGGTGCTTTCATTCATGAACTATCAATTGTTAAGCAGCATCCTGGAGGCGTCGCGTGCCTAAACAAAAGGACTCGTGCCTTTCGCATTTTACCGAAGCGGCCCTTTGAGACTCTTTGAAGTGGCTTGGAGGACAAACTAAAAAGGCGGCCGCTTTAGACCCGGGGAAAATATTTCATTATCGCCCCAGGAAACCCATTTCCGTTGCTCACTTGTTCTAGATCGTTCGACTTTCTGGAGAGTGATGCAATATCCGGTGGAGGTTCTTCTATAAAAGAGAATGGACCCCTCAGTCGTGGCTTGCGTCTTTTAGTTCCTGACACGTAGGGGATCCAGTTTTAAGAATAGCCGGGTTTGCCGCCCTTAGAGGTTCAAGAGTCCCTTGTGACTGTTTGCAGCGACGATTTAGTTCCTGCAGGAGTAAACATACTCCGCTAATTTGTCGGAGACCAGTCTTCGTGGAAGGAGCCTTTGCTACCTTATTTTCCAGTGAGGGGTCCTTTCTCCTTCATTTAATATTTTCATCGCTACCGGGCGCGTGCAGTGGTCACCGCCGTTGATATTATTGGGGAGCCCTTTCCCATCAGGACGAAGTGCCGTTTTCTTCATCATTGAAGCAGAGCCAGTGCTGCTAGCCTAGCGGACTTCTGTGTTCTTACTCCGCCCCTCGCCGATTAAATCGAGTGTGATTACCTAAGTTACGAAGTTCATCTTACATCTGTGCAGTGTACATATCTCATCATCATCAATTTTATTAATAAATTGCATTTGTTTTGTTTATGTAATGAGTGATGTATACCTGGTGTGTTTAGTGTATCTACTGGTTGACACTACGAACCTCAGTTCGCTACAATATATATATATATATATATATATATATATATATATATATATATATATATATATAAAATAAACATTTCAGTATCGAAACTTGTGGGCTCAAAATCATTGCTGCTGTTTTTGTATTGCATGTAGTTGGTTAGGATGCAGTCTCTTAGTTAAATTTTATAGATTATTACAGTGTTATTTATAGTTTTTAAATTTTTTTCTATTTGTTACGTTTAAACAATTATTCATGAACTACAGCAAATGATAGAAAAAAATAATATTTTACGTTGTACCCCAGTTTTTTTTTCGTTTGTTACGTAACTATTGGTTAAAAACTAAAATCTCGTTCGTTGACACAAATTATTTCGCAGTCGCTACCTCAAATGAACATAAAAAAAATAAGAATAACAGCAAAAATAAATAAATAAATAAATATATAAATAATCCAACAGTTTTGAGAAAAATCGATATTTCCTTATTTTTTAACTAAAAGAATAAACGTTTCAGTTTAAATTTTTCTTTTCGTTACAAGCATGAATTTTTTTAACCTCTATTTTCCAAAGTAAATACATCGTTCTAACACAAAATACTTATACTTATTTCGGCATAGCTTGAATAAAATAACAGAACCTCTGCATTCTTATTTCAACCTTATGCATCTGAATATTAATGCGTACAATAAATATACTTCTTTCACGTACATATAATTGCGTCCACATGCTTGCAAGTTCTTTGAAGAGTAATGAATTGCGTAGAGCGGAATTTAATATATTAATACACCGTGACTGGAATCCAATTCTGACGCTCTTCGGATTTACCCAGGCTGTTATGGAAGTTGCCGTACTTTTATTATGTTCGCTTGCGTTTCTGCCGTTTCTTTTCCAAATGTTATCCGGAAGTGCGGTTTCGGGTTTTGCTGGTCCCGTTTATCATGCAAAGTACTCTTAACTTTCCTAAATTTATGAAGAATTCCGGGGGAACTGTAGAGAAGTTGGGGGAAAATAGAGATGCCTCCTAAATTGTGTTTTGAATAATTTATGTGTAGAGAGTGGGTTTTCCTTTTTCGGGAGATTAGAAATTCTTTCTGGATCTCCTCCCTTATTCCAGTACTTGGAGAGCTTTCTCCTAGAGTGAGGCCGAGGCATCGCCTTAATTACTTATTTATTTATTCATTAATCTTAATTATTCGTTTAACTATTATGTGCTCAGTTAATTTTATATGATAGTGTAGCGTCACGACAAGTAGTAAGGCTATTCTCTCTGAGGCATTTTGAAGAAATTTCACAATTATTGATTCATACCAAGAAAGACAGATTTCTAATTAACAAACGAAGGCCAAATTTTTAAAACAAAACTTAACAATTTATTAACAAAAATAATTAACATTTAAAACAGTGCAACATATTCCATTTTTAAAAAAACCGTGCAGATACACAACGTACGGAGCCTAAACACACATCCGCACCGCCCGCGTTCTCAAGCGTCTCTCTCTCGGGTCTGGATTTTTAGACGGGGTGGAGGGGCCGGCAGATTATCGCCTGACAGCTCTTCTTAGACGCCGAACTTTATTACCTTGCAGAAACGTTAGGCTGACAGCTTTACTGGCTGATCTGTAAGGAAAACGGTTTTTAATCCCCCCATGTGTTCCGAACTGGTGGAACCGAACAACACATTCCTTGAAAAACACGCCGCTGTGTTTCAAGCTCTTGTGGGGTCTCGGGAAAAAATATGACCCTATTTCCAGTACGCTACAATAGCAATCGCCGCTGAAACAACACTGCAGCCTCTTTTTCATTGTGAAGTCAGAAATTATTTTTTTTTTTTAGGGTTCATGTAATGAACACGCTGACTGTATCGTTCAGTGTCTATAATTTAGAACCGTTCGTTGATTATCTGTTTCTAGGTCGGCCAAAATAAAACAGTGTTAAGAAACGTTTGCGAATGTCTATATACACAGAAGAGCTAAAAACAGAAAAAAGGCTTTATTTAATACGAAAGAAATTTTAAGCGGCGTTTTTGCTAATGTTTTTATTAAATACAGAATACTGCAAAATGGACTTCCATATTTCAGAGGGTATAAAAATACTGTAAAACCTCGTTTATCCTTGTTTCACTGAGACCATAGGCATTCCAGACTATCGAAAATCCGAATAATCCGGGTAATATGGGTAATAAGAAAACAAAATCCTTAAGTAAGCAGGCTTGCCGTTTAATACGATAAAAAAATCTGTTTTAACAAAATTACATAGACAAGACATTAAAAAATATAAAAATAATTACAAGATAAAAAGAACTATTTATATACCATGATTTTAAATTTTCTATTGAATCATATAAACTTGACAATTCTATGTATTAATAAATACTCTTTTAAAATTTTTTGATGAATTTTCCCATGAACTTGAGAGAAAATGAAGTTAATTGGAATTTAACTTGCGGAAAAAAATTTGCTTAAAGATGGCTAAAAGTATTAAAAAAATGCATTGTCATCGTGTTCTAATCTATTCTAAAAGTTTCAAATGTCTAGCTAGTTGGGAAGTTAGTTAAAAATCGATTGCAAGATTTGTACTGGACAAACACACACACACACAAACAAGAAAGCAAGTTAATAAAAGCATGGTAAAAATGGAAGTGTAACTAGAAGTGTATGAAAAAAATATGTGTAATAAATTTTCAAATCATTGCTTAGTAAAGAAATGGTAAGTCTAAGGCTTTCTCAAACTCAAAAAGAAGCATTTTATTACCATAATTTATTGTACAATCTATGCAGGAACTGTGCATTGAATCAAACTAAAAAGCGAATATTTGGCGTGCTTGTAGTGACGTTCTTGCTGTCATAGTTAAAAATTATTTTCTAATGGGGACTTTAAATAAAAGTAATGTCTACAAATCTGCTCCGGAGATCCGGATAAACGAGGTCTTACTATAGAGGATGTCCCAGTTAAACGTTTCAGAACTTCTACGAGGGGTAGGGTGCATCCTGACGACTCGAATTCATATAGCAATGTGGGGTCGGAAATGCTTTCCTGAAGCGGTAGGTGGCGTTGCGGGAAAATTCCGAGCGTTCGTGCAGGGAATCGTCATTTCGCACAAGTACTCAGAGCTAGTAGGATGGCTAATTATGCGAACGCAGAGTTATCCGACATGCATTTGGTGTACGGGGCTGCACATTGTAGTGGGGCAGCCGCCGTAACTACCTAGACGTCAGATTTGGCCAACAGTGGATCGGACGTCGTGGTTTCGTGCGTTGGCCTGCTCGGTCACCAGACCTATCATGTGTTGATTTTTATTTATGGGGACATATGAAAACACGGGTTTGTGACACCCTTGTTGACAATGGTGAGGAGCTGATTGCAAGAATCACAGTAGCGGTCGGAGAAATTCGAGATGAGCCTGAATTATTCCAGAATGTTCGGAATTCCATGCGCCGGAGATGTGAGGTCTGCATTGCAGTCGGTGGAAAAAAACTTCGAACACTTACTTTGATACCTGTACCTTTTGTTTTTGTACATTTATTATTAAAACGATTATCCACTTACGGTCTCTTTTTTTATGGTTTTTTGTGTACATCACCGCTTCAGGAAAGCATTTCCGACCCCATATTGCTATATGATTTCGAGTCGCCAGGATGCACCCTACCCCTCGTAGAAGTTCTGAAACGTTTAACCGGGACACCCTGTATATATTAATTTTTAGACATGTTTTAGTCACACAGGACTTAGCAAAAACAACTGTAGAGGGTGGGCAAGACATTTTTTTATTGTTATTTTGCTGAGTATATATATACCTTAAATCAACAGTTAAAATAGCTTTTCAAAATTTACTCATTTTCTTCAGTTTTCGAGTTAAAAAATAAAAAATTACTATTATAAAAATAAAATTTCATTACGGTCGAGAGATTGTTTATTTAAAGAAAGTGGGTCGTAGTCGAAAAAAAGTTTGCTCATCACTTGCGTAGATTGAAAAAGAAAAAATCTTGGAAAAATAGAAAGAATAAAATGAGTGATTAGTGTTTATTGTGAAAATTCGCTCGTCAGTTTTCGATATTTCCGCAATCGTTGCAGCGAAATTTTGTTTTTCTTAAACGGAAGGGTCGTCGTGCCAGTAAAAATAAGCTTGTTTAGGTTTTCAAGCAGGCATGTTTGGTTTTTGTTTTTCCTGTAATCTAAAACTCAAACGTTACAATGGTGTATATCTGTGCTCAGATTGCAAAATGTTGTAAGAAATTTACGTGACAGCAATTCTAAGATTCAAGATGTCTTGAAAAATCAATAATATGTTTTATGTTTGTATTTTATTGTAATTATATGTGTATTAATAGTTGTCCATCACTTACAGTAGTTACAGTAAACAGAAAATATCGGCGAACGAGAATCCGGAATGTGAAAAACTCTTTTTTCCATGTTTTTATTAACTTGCTTTCTTGTTTGTGTGGGTGTGTTTGTGTGTTTGTCCAGTACAAATCTTGCAATCGATTTTTAACTAACTTCTCGACTAGCTAGACATTTGAAACTTTTAGAATAGCTCAGAACACGATGACAATGCATTTTTTAAATACTTTTAGCCATCTTTGAGCAGATTTTCACGATGTTTTTATTATTTTCAGTTAATTTTGTTTTGTGGACTGGTGTAGCCATCTATCGGCCGGAACGGGAACGAAA
Source organism: Dolomedes plantarius (assembly GCA_907164885.2). Lineage (NCBI taxonomy): Eukaryota > Metazoa > Arthropoda > Arachnida > Araneae > Dolomedidae > Dolomedes > Dolomedes plantarius. The sequence continues at coordinate 63,414,594 of OU015490.1, forward strand.
AGTTAAACGCAAGTTAACTTCGAATTAACTTCATTTTCTTTCAAGTTGATGGGATAATTCATCAAAAAAATTTTAAAAAAGTATTTATTAATACATAGATTTGTCAAGTTTATATGATTCAACAGAAAATTTAAAAACATGGTATATAAAAAGTTCTTTTTATCTTGTAATTATTTATTTATTTATTTTTTTTTTTAAAGAAAAGTCTCTTATAACATTTTGCCATCTGAACACAGGTATAATAGATGCTATATATATTCTACGTGTCTGGAATAGTACATACCATTGGTAAACAGTGTTAAGAATCATTTGATAATGTCTTCATACTCAGAAGAGCCAGAAACAGTCGGGAAGTTAGTTAAAAATCGATCGCAAGATTTGTACCAGACAAACGCACAAACACACACACAAACAAGAAAGCAAGTTAATAAAAACATGGTAAAAAAACGCCGTTCGGCCACACTTATGAAGACCAGTTTCCCCTTCGGTGGGAACATCTGCCTCTCAGACTGCTATGGTTTCTTTATTCAACGTTTCCCCCCCCCCCCCCCCCCCCCCCCTTCGACCTTGGGTACTGTGAGTCTACACATGCTTCAGTCAACACCTTGTCTCCAGTGTCGAAGGGTGATTCGTGACACTAGCCTTCTATGGTTCGGGTGGAAATTAGATTAATCAGGGCAAAAATTAAAAATCCCAACCCCAATCACTCATTCGACTAACTAAATGCCTCTACAAGACGAATCGTTATATAAGCTGTGATAATTGGTTCTGTTCAAGAGAAGCTGGTCAACAATTAAGGAGAAATGGTTTGGTAATTGTGGCTACCACGAAATGTAATAAATCACAAATACCCTCAGAATTTCTAGTTAGGAATAAATACCTGGGAAAGACATATTCCATCTATATCTATCTCCGAGGCAGATGTTCCCACTAAGCGGGAAAAGAATCATGTTCCAACCGAAGGGTTAGCCTTTTTTTCTCTCGGGCAACATGCGTATGTCGGCTACGTTACGGGTCGCAACATAGTGCACTACATTGGCGGCTGCAAAGGGGGGGGGGTTCAATAGGGGGAATTCCCCCCCCCCCCAAAAAAAAAAAAATACTGGACTGGGAATTCCCCCTATTGCCCCCCCCCCCCAAAAAAAATACCCGGCTTAATTTTTTTTTCCATAGCCTAAAATTATATAATCGTAGACCTAATACTAAATGAGTTTAAATTTAAAATGAGATGATGTTTATTTCTTTTATATATACAGTGGAATCTCGATCGATCGTTTTCGGATCCATCGTTTTTCCGTATGTACCGTTCATTTTATCCAGTCCCAACGATCATATTGCTTTGTTATGTTTCCGCATCTATCGTTTTCCCTCATTTATCGTTCATTTCAATCGGTCCCTTGAAAAACGATCCATCGAGATTCCACTGTATATTATATATATATATATATATATACAGTGGACTATTTTTGACAAATCAGGTTTACACTTGCTACAAGCTACTCTCAATACGTCATCGAGGTAAGGATCATTAAGTCGATTTCCATATACTTTCTTCGCATATTTTATTTTGGAATAGGATGTTTCCCATAGATACGTCGATGCGAAGGGCCCCAAATTTATGGGGCCCCATAATTTAGTATTAAGTTGTACATATTTTTGAAAATTTGGTTTTAGGTTAATTCAGTAAAAGGGGGGGGGGGGGCAGTGGCGGATACAGAAAAATATCCTGGGTGGGGCACAGTGCACCCACTATATTCATTTCAAAAGAAAATTTCCTGAATTTTATTTATTGACATTAAAAGTAAATTAATTAACATATTATTATTATTATTATTGTTATTATCATTTTTCAAATGCTTGACTTGTTGGTCGAATTTTTTTTATTTTCCGGTCCGAATTTATGGGGGGGGGGGGCCTTGGTGAGTGTCCCACGTGTTCATGTGGAAATCTACTCCTGGAGGGAGGGGGGGACATGGCCTCCCTCTGGATCTGTCCTTGAAGGGAGCCCTCAAAGTCTGCTTTGCCCAGGGCCCCATTGGGTCAAAGTCGGGCCCTGGGTGGACCGCAGTTTCAGTATCCCTGTTCCAAGGGTGGATTCAAATAAATTAACAACCAGTTCTATGTCCTGATGACCATTTTAAGTATACCAAAAGATATACGGAGATATAAGTTTTTTTTCTGCTATATTTGGAAATTAATCCATACATATTACAGGCAACATAATCCAGCAAGGGACAGGGAGCAATAAAACAAAGAACAAGAACAAGTAACAATAAAACTCGCAACCTTAACGTATCCAAGAGTTTATTTAAAAAAGAAACAATAAAACAGAGAACAAGCACAAGAAAATAAATACAATGCTTATCAGTGTATAGCTTATCAGTCAATATTAGAGATGGTCACTTGTGGTTGTAAAAAGTTCATAGAGGGTTCATCGTGTTTCGGAGAAGTCGTTTAATAATTCATGCATTAATTACGCAAATAAAAAAAAATGAAAGAGGTACATAAAACTAGATTATGTTTTAAGAAAGAGTTACATTAAATGCCTGACAAGGTATTATTGAAAATATTTCATATTGCTGTTTGATTCGCGTCTTCACTTGCAATTTTCTTTGCTTTTATCATAGGCTACGTGATTTATTCTTAGCAATCTTTCCACTGTAGGAGAAAGATTCCATCCTTTTCCGATTCGACTGGACCGGCCGCCCGGTGTAGGGTAGGTTTATTTAAAAAAAAAAAAAATTGTCCTGTGAACGATGCGGCTGGCAACCGGTAGCAAACGGTTCTGCAGAACCGATACCTTCATTAGGTATAGGTTCTACAGAACCGGTGCCAACCGGTTGAATCCCACCACTGCCCTGTTCTAAACGGTGTTAGTTTATTCACAAACTATTTTGTCCATGCCCCCACAGTTATTGTTATGTAAAAGAACATCGGGCTTTGGATGAGGATATTTTAAAATTTCCACCATTTAGTTTCTCTTTAAAATACGTCTGCATCTACTAAAGGTTTTTTCTTATTGTTACCTGAAACCGAATGCTGTTCGGGGAGACATGGCGTTAAATATCTGGAACGTTCTTTGAAGTGACCGTCTGCTATTGGGTTGATATTAGTTTGATACCCGCGATCTTACAGTTAACTGAAGTGTGCATTCGTTATTATGTGTTTGCTGTTTATAAGGGTTGCAGTAGGAACTGTTTGATAGAAAAGAAAAAAAAAAGGGTTTTTTTTTGTTTGTATTTGTATTTTATTTTTTTCCTTTAGTTTGTTGTCAGCATTAGATTAATTGTCCTTTTTTTCGTTAGTCGTCATTACGTAACTTGGAAGGGGGGGGGCAAGCTGTTGCGTAACAAACAAAAGAAATAAATTTAGAGTTTGTGTAATACTTAATGAACTGCGCGAAGGAATTTTCGCGTTGGGTAACTGCTGGAATCCCCCCAACTGTTATATTATATCCGTGATAATTCTAATTAATGTTAATTACTTGCAACTTTTCTCCCACAGTCTTGCATTTTTAAAATTTGAATCGCTTGTGTACGACTTCATTACGGAGTACGACCTTGCTATTTAAATTCACAGAACTATTTTGTAAGTATATTCACGGACGTGTATTATTAATTTTCCTATTATACGCATATCAAGTACGTAGTATAAAAAATAACCAATATATATTTGTGGACTGGTAATAATATGATACACTATTAGTGCAGGGGAAGCGTATCACCCACCCTTTTTTCTTGCGTATACATTTGTTCTGTGTGCATATTTTTCTAAAATATTTCTGGTAGTTAACAGGCAAAAATATTTTCTCATTGCGTCAAGAATGTTTATTTACTTATTTATTTATTTTGAAAAAAAAAATTAGAATCTGTGTTAGTAGTATTTTATTAATTAATATATATATATATATATATATATATATATATATATATATATATATATATGTGTGTGTGTGTGTGTGTGTGTGTGTAAGTAATAAATCCGGGGTAATTGGGGAAAGTTCCGATTTAATCCGTAGTCTTGTAACCGGGGTAGGCAATGGTCCCTCAAGTAGGGAGATTCAAAATTACTGAGAAGAGTAGTCGTGGCTGTTTCAGGAAAATGAGTGGCTGGCATATTGATGCAGGCACGCTGGAGAGAAAAGGACACTTCCAGAATGACGGAGTAATCAGCTTCACTTCTAAAGGCTTTTATTACAAGGTAGTTTCTCGCTGGACATCCGTACATCAAACATTTCTACGGATCACTTATTTCGGGAAAAATCCCGGCAGCTCAACGCTGCGAAGAGTTAAAACCCACGTCATGTTGGGTTTGAATACGAACACACAAAAGCTGAAAAAAGACGCCGGTGAACGCTGACGTTAGTGAAGGGGTACAGGCGCGCAGAACTTCTAATTGGCTGAAAGGTGACACCTGATCTCAGCACGTCATTGGGCTGATGGTTTCCGAATGTTCCCACGACAATCGACCTTATATAACTGTTGGCCGCACGTGACTTTTTGAGGGAGAATCTAATGGATTAATTTGGAACACTTAGGTCAAATTCAGAAATGAGGGACGGTGTTCTATTGCGGTAAGATAAAGTTAATGAAGGGAAACGTTATGGTTTCATATATATATATATACATATATATATATATATATATATATATATACACACACACACACACACACACACACACACACACATATATATATATATATATATATATATATATATATATGTATGTATATGTATCTATGACTCTTAACTGCCTCATATCTCTTTAAATACAGGGTGATTCAAAATGAATATAGCGATCACAAACGGCTATACCTATTTAATCGGAAAGAATTAATCGATAATAATTACACAGAATGTAAAATGAAGTTTTGTTTACATACTTTATAAAGGTTCTATGCGACTCCCCTTGGTCACACGGACAACGTCTAAGCCTTAGTCAATTTCACGCCATACATTCAGAAGAATATGTGGAGTCTCCACTGCAAGAGCATTAGAAATGCGCATTTTGAGTTCTGGACTTGTTTTCGGCAAAGGAAGCACATACACAAGGTCTTTCGGCTATAAAACAATGTTTAGTAACTCAGAGTGTTGCAGATTCGTATTGAAATAGTAGTCAGTTTACCTAATCATAGAGATTACATCTGTAAATCTTTTTGTCAATCTTCAACATTCGTACTGAAATTCATGATTTCTGGACGACTGAATCAGCTCCTCGTATACGCCATTTAATTTGTACTATTGGCAATGTATGAAGAAAATTCAAGAAATATTAAATCCAAGAATTCAAGAAATATCAATGCAACCAAGAATTCAAGTCTCAGGCTTTATTACGTTCAAGAGTCCAACTACAACTGAAACATATACGCTTCGCACAAACCGCGAAGCAGCCAGGTGGCGCTACCAGTACGCCAAAATCAAATATATATAATTTCGATTTGCAACAATGTATTCTTCTGTATATGTTCAGTGTATAACACATACATATATATATATATATATATATATATATATATATATATATATATTCTGTATATGTTCAATGTCTAACACATACATATATATATATATATATATATATATATATATATATATATATATATACAAAAGAGGTAAGCAACGATAAGTAATCCTACGTTAATAAGCCGCTGTAGCTTCGTTGGAAGAGACTACCTGATTTTTTTTTCGGGAGGGGGGGGGGGAGGCTCGTCCAATTTTACAGACTCTTCAATGTATTCATATAGCTGGCATATGCATTATCTGGTGATCATTTGTGTTAACATAAAATCGACGTTTATTATTGAAAAACGTCGTTCCACTAGTAAAAATAGCTGGAAAAAATATTTTTTTTATTTAGTTGTGGTCTCAGATACGTCTCGGAAATGCTGTACGCCAACCTTGGCGATGTTTTTGTTTACACTAGTCCTTTGCATGTCAAAATTTCTAAATAGCATCATATCATGATCATGATCCCCTCATCATGATATGATGAGGGGAGAAGAACAAGCCGCGCCGCGAGTATTGGCGCGAAATCGTCTTGGCGAGAAAGTGCGCGTATACGGAATCTTGGCCGGAATAATAAATATTTACAAACGTTGAGAAACATTTATACCTATTTTTAAGAATATATTGCAGTACATTCCGATTACCTATTTCGGAAGATTCAGGCTGTGGGAAAAGCTGTAGCTATTTTTTATCAAGTGCGTGACATCTAGAAAACAATTGCTAGTGTATAAAAATAAAAAAAAAACTGCATTCGGGCATTTTTCTTTCGGCAGGTTGGCGATTTATATATATATATATTCTTTAAGATCTACTGACTGAGATGTATGTGGCAAAATTTCATTTCTAGCCACGCGCCTTTGCGATCTTCTTTTTGAGGCTTCTCTGAAATCACTTAACTGGGGACCAAAAACTTTTGTTCTTCACGGCCTTCAACGTCTTTGACAGCTAGCAAGACGCATCTCTCTGTGGCACAATGATAGAGCAGTGTTTGGTGGCTGCAATATCTGGTTTCATTGTCTAATTATTTCCTCTTTTCTTGATGAGTATCGCTCCTCCTTTGAGATTAAATGTATTTCAAGTCTTGAGATGTGTAGTTCGAATCTCTTATACATTAGTTTTTATTGTTGACAGGAGTTTCACAATAGAAGCTAATGTTTCATAGAAAGAAAAGATTGTTCTTAGAAAAAAAAGGTTTTTTTCGTGCAATGATTAGGAATTATCTTAATTGTTTTTTAAGTACTCCCTTTGCCTTTGTACTGATTATCAGGTAAGAACTTTTAACTTAACCCCCTGCCCCCTCTTCCTCTCTGTGTGCGCGTGTGTGTGTATATATATATATATATATATATGTATGATAGGATTCTCAAAAAGGGATATACTGTGCATTTGTCCATTCTCAATTTTGATTTTTAAGAAATGCAGATTGGATCCTTAACTGAGGGCGTTACAAATGTTATTGGATAGTTTTGACTACAAATGTTCAGAACTACCACAGCTGTGAATTTCAATACAGTTTTTGAGTAGAGAAAAAAGAACGAGAAACGTTCAGTACCTTTGACGTATGGAAGAATGGCAACATTCAAGGAGTTATTAAAATATCAAAAACGTTCATTACCTTTGACATCTGGAGGAATAACTGCTTTCAGGGAGATTATGAAAGAATCGGAAACGTGCAGTAGTTTTGATATGCGGAGGATTAACAGCATCCAAAGAGAGAATCGATTAATCATAAACGTTCAATACTTTTGCCATCTTGAGGAATTGCAGCCTTGATTGTCTCCACGTGCTATAGAGCCCGAACGTTCTGATTCCAAGAATCAGGAGAATCAGAAATTTTCAACACTTTTGACGGGGCGAAGGAATGACAGCATTCAAAGGAGAGGATCGAGGAATCGGAAACATTCAATACTTTCAGCATCTTGAGGAATTGCAGCCTTGAATGTTTCCACATGTTAAAAATACTGAACGTTTTGATTCCAAGAATCAGGTGAATCAGAAACTTTCATCATCTTTGACGTGTCGGAGGAATGACAGCATTCAAAGGAGAGGATCGAGGAATCGGAAACGTTCAATACTTTCGACATCTTGAATTGGTGTGATTTTAATGTCTCCACATAAAAAAAATACTGAACTATCTGATTCCAAGAATCGGGGGATTCAGAAACTTTCAACACCTTTGGCGTGGAGAAAGAATGACAGCATTCAAAGGACAGGATCGAGAAATCGGAAACATTCAATTCTGTCGGCATCTAGAGGAACTGCAGCCTTGAATGTCTCCGCATGTCAAAAATACTGAACGTTCTGAATCCAAGAATCAGAAGAATCAGAAAATATCAATACCTTTGACATACAGAGGAATGACGGCTTTCTGGAGGGATTGTTAGAATCGGAAAGATTTTCTGTCTTGTTTTATGTCATTTCAGTGAGCAGGCAAAATAAATCAAAGATTGTTTAATTCGTGACGTTGTATGCGAAAGTTTACGCACCTGCAGACTTGCTGGAAATTCAGCAATAACCGTATTTGTCCATGTTAGAACTGTCACTCTCTTGGTTACGGCCTGAAACCGTCATTCCATTCTAGAAACAGCGCCACGAGTTCAAGCAAAAGAAAACTAACTAAATTTCTTACTCTTCTTGTTTAGTTTCGTGGCACATTGACCCCAAACCAACAAACGTCCTTGGCTTCCTAGAAGCCGTGGCGATTGGCAACTGCCAATTCTTTTTGCGGCACCCGACGACGATATCGTTTACGCCAAGGTCTTGGCACCGTGCTCCTTCTCCGTCCTACCTCCCTTTCCTGCACCCCTCCTGTAAAATAAGCACAGATATGGAACACTAGAATAGAATCAGAGAGGAGCACACCTGTTCGTCATCGATGGCGGTGGAAATTCAGGGAGGAGAGGGTTTCTTTTCGCACCGCTTGAATCTGCCTGAATTAATGACTCGGTGTCTTTTTAACTGTTACCTGCACTGGAGAAGAAAGGGTGTGAGTGATTGTGAAAGATGGTTTAGAGTGCCTGGCGGAATGCAATTGTTAATGTAATTAGAGTGTCGTGATTTTGGCAGCATGCGTTCGGGTTGCGCTGCAAATAGATAACTTAGTGATAAATTAAGTTGTGCTGAGGGTCGTAAGTCATTTAAATGTCATAGTTGAAATGGAACACATTCTCAATTAAGAATTTGAAGCCTTCCCCCAAGCTGTTCTACCCACAAACGACGATATTCTTCCGTACTATACCTCGCTTAGACTTTGAACAGTAGGTGCGTTTTGCAAAGTTTTGTCTAAAAAATTTTATTTAAAGAAATTTTTTTAAATTGTCTTACTCGATTTATAAGGGAGGCCCACATATAAGTGAGATTTTTTTTCTTTCTCTCTCTCTCTCTCTCTAATGGTTTATTGGTTTGAATATACACAGGAACTAACAGTGATATATGAGCTACATATTTGTTACACAGAGTGGCCTTGTCGGTTCAATTTAGTTCCGCAGCGCTTACTAGATTTTGCATACCCTGAGCGAAGATGGTCCGTTGTTGTCTTCGGACCCAGTCTTGAACGGATTCCGGAACCTCAGCATTTTTAGCAAATCGGCGGCCTTTTAGAGCCTTTTTCAGTGTGCCAAAGATGTGGTAGTCTCAGGGCAACAGGTAGGGGTTATAGAAAGGAGGGATGGTCGAGGACCTCCCAATCTTGTCCACGGCAACAATCGATTCCATGGTGGTGGACAAGTAACAGCAGATCTCGGCCTCACACGCCCTTCACGAAATTTCCTAAACCAACTGTACTCTTTGATAGACAATCATGCCTATACAAATCCTTAGGGCGACGATAAATTCCACCTTCATTAACACTTTCTGACGTCAAAAATTGAATAATCGTTTCCTGTTTGGACGAATCCTTGTCACGGCTGTCTGAAGTAGTCATTCTTGCTTAAACACGTTCCAACACCAGACTGACACTTTCCGACAATGGCAGCTTTGCTTCGTAACATACAGTGTCATGTACTGGCGCAAACATAAAGCTCTAAGTAATTAATCATTACCGCTAATCCAAATCTCTCACTTTTATCTGGGCAAACCTTATATAGTATTATTACACAAAATGTAGAGTTGTAGCTCCACGCAATTTTCAAGGCTGTGCGCGTATATTCTATTAATTCTGTAAGATTAAATGTCGTAACACTGAACAGGTTTCCTGCTGCTACTTGGTGGAACAACGGTTCACCGTAACTATACTGTCCGATCCAGAGTTGTAATGACGCAGCACAGTCCACACGAAATTATTTATTTACTACGCTACAGACATCACAAAATGGAAAATATAAATCTTATAATCTGGGATTCGAAGCGTGGAGTTCCATGGCTCATTCCAGTCTCGTTTACTCGCTTACTCTGCCAAAACAAAATACTTACATTTGGAAAGAGTGCATTGCAGCGCCATCTAAAGATCGTAGATTTGAAGTTGCAACAGATCTCCAGGATCCATGTTAGGCTGCGAGAACAATTCTGTCGATGTATTTCTAATCACAGACTAGCAATTGCATATTTTTGAATCTTGTATTCTGCATTTGAAGGTAGATCTCTTAATTCAATTCTGAACCTTGAATTACAATTTAACACGATTGAAATGTTGCGTTAAATTTTCTCGAAATAAACCGTTTTTGAGGAAAGATCCAGCAGTTGAATACTTCTTGCAGTTGAATACTTCTTAACAGAGATGAACTTAGCGAGTTAACGTTCGTGTGTGTGTATGTGTATGTATATATATATATATATATATATACAGTGGTACCTCGACTTCCGAGTGTCTCGCCTTACGAGTTTTTAGAGATACGAGCATTCTCTCGGTAGAATTTTTGCTTCGAGTTAGGAGCTAAAATTCGGGTTACGAGGAAGCTTCAGATATCCCACCGCTAGTTTGAGCAGCGAATGCCGTGTTACGTGCTCATCAAATGAGAACACAAGAAGCATATAATATTTACAACCTTTATGTACAATTATTATACAATTGTATAATATTATTCTGAGACTGCTATCCAGTCTTAAACCGAGAGATTGGATTCTGAGAAAACGTTCTTCGGATTCTCAGAGAGAAGAATCCGGACATCAACAATCGCCCAGCTTCCGTGTCTCACTCGTTCACTTTCAGAGAGTAGCTGGTAATAAAAGCGAAAGTCAGGAAAGCGGGGCGAAAAAGATAAAAAATCAACGAATAAGATTTAATTTTTCAGTTCAACCTTTCTCCTCCTCTTCCATCAGCATCTTCAAGTCTGATCTCCAAGGTAAATGCTGTACATTACACTTAATAAAACAAATTTATTGCACTACATTCTATTGTATTGCGTTTTTATACAATGTTCGTCGTTTAGAAGCACGTTTTTTTAATTTTAAAACATGTAACAAAAAAATTGCGGTGTTTTGGGGGAGCCCGGAACGAATTAATGGCATTTCCATTCATTTCAATGGAGAAAATTGATTCGAGATACGAGTATTTCGAGTTACGAGCTAAGTCATGGAACGAATTAAACTCGTAAGTCGAGGTACCACTGTATGTGTGTATGTATATATATATATATATATATATATATATATATATATATATATATATGTATATATATATATATATATACCGGGTATCCCAAAAATGACCGACGATTTGAAAAATCAATTAAAGAAAAACGGATGGTGATAGAAATACACGGTTTGCTGCATTCTGCTTAGGTAACCAGGGAATTTATTCTCACCAATTTTCAAAATTAGTTACAAAGTTCGTCAACAGATGGCGCTGCTGACTGGGAAAACTATAAAACAATGTTTTCAAAGCAAGAAGCATATGCAAAGTGGCATCGATTGGCCTCCCTATTCGCCAGATTTGACGCCATGCGATTTTTTTTCTTTGGGGGTACTTGAAAGACCAGGTGTATCGTCACAATCCACAAACTGTAGATGAACTGGAACCATACATCTCTGCTGCTTGTCGGAACATTCAAACTGAAATGTTTGCACGGGCGTCTGCGAATTTTGACCTCAGACTGCACCACGTTGTTGCTGCAAATGGTGGTTATTTTGAAAACATTGTTTTATAGTTTTTCCCAGTCAGCAGCGCCATCTGTTGGCGAACTTTGTAACTAATTTTGAAAATTGGTGAGAATAAATTCCCTGGTTACCTAAGCAGAATGCAGCAAACCGTACATTTCTATCGCCTTCCGTTTTTCTTTAATTGATTTTTCAAATCGTCGGTCATTTTTGGGACATCCGGTATATATATACAGTGAAACTTCTTTATGGCCGCCAGTCGTGGTTCCGAAAAAAAGTTGCCGTTTTGAGGGGTTTCTTTCTTATCACTAGCTCTATAGAGTCATATCGGTTCTTAACAAATTATGGCCGGCTAGAGAAGTTTCACTGTGTGTATATAAAACTAATAAAACTTTGAAGGCTAAATATCTCATACCGCTTTTAAAAAGAAATGCAAGCCATTATGATTTTAATATATTTCGTTGTGAAGTAAAAAGCCTTTATGTCGAAGTTTATTGTTCTAGATTATTCCCAGCTGTAACGCTCTTTATTCGTTCTCTAACCACCGTCCTTAAAAATTCTCCGGCCGTAAACTGTAGTTAGCTGAAAAAACTATCAAAAGCTCCCAATATTTTTTCATAAAAGCTAAGTGGCACTCGTGAAAAATGCTCGGAAGTTCCGCGCAATTTTCGTTCTTTCATTGCATTCAAGACGCATCGTCCCCATTGTGTTGTAGCCGGGAGATAATTAAACTGATGTAAGGATTTATTGAAGCCCTGTCTCGAAAGTGGATTTGTGTAGAGGGCTTTCGAGTTGGTGTTTAAACACGCGTAGATGCTGATGAGTTTCCCGTTTGATTTGTCTGCGTTATAAGTTTTTATATTTGGCTCGCGGTAACTCTTTTTAATTATGTACTGTAAAGAATAGTTACCCACTGAATGGCAATGTAAAATTCTTGTCTAGTAGCGGTAAATGACCCCGAGTATGTGTGTTCTAAACTTATTAGGTAGGGAGATACGTGCTTGCATATTTAGGGCCTGTTCACACAGAATCCGTCAGCTTCAGCCATATTTTAAACCAATCACAGGTCTTAACAATTTCGTGGCTAATCGTTTGGAGGTTTGTAATTGGTTAAATATTGTTCCGTTATCCTGGGTTCGATAGGATTGAATAAAATCTCTTCAGAAAATGCACACAAAATAAAATTTATTATTCTGTAAATTCTTCAGGCGCATAAACAAATTCAAACAGAAAACACGTAACAACTGTCTTCTATATAGCAGAAAACTCTAAAAATGCAAGTCAGGATAACAGAGTGTTCAATACAATACACGCCTAACGCACTTTCAATACACTCAATTCTCAGCAGAAAAGAACACTGAGTTCCAATGCCAATGTCAGGTATATTTATAGAATTCCAAAGCGCCCCCTATTGGTCCGCCAGCTAAAAATCTTTAGAAGCTTTTAAAAGGTCTAGTAAGTTGGCGACCATTTGGCGCCATATCGCCAAATTTGGCGACCAAAATCAGTCACCAAATCCATCGCCAATTTGGCGACAACTCTCAAATTTGGCAAGATTACAATAGACTTGTAAAATTCGAAAGAATATATTTCAATACGAGTAACGCTGACACTGCAGACGCAATGTCAACCCTCGAATGCCAGGCCCCAATGTCAGGCCCTCGAAGGCGCTTGACGATTCCCGACTAAGCAACGAGCCCCTCCAGGTCAGATCCCTGTCGACGAGGATAAAAGTTTTCCTCCCCGGCAGGGAATCGAACCCTGTTCTCCAGAGGGGAAACTGACCACTGTACTACCACCAGTTTTATAAGGTAGTTGCACGCAACATGTCGCATCTCAACTCTTGCAAAAACGACAGGCAAAGCGTTTATTGTTTAACGCATAGGTTACTAAAATTCACCTAGATGCATCCCTAGGCGTACAGATGTATGTAAGGCGTGTTGATGGCAATCCCCAAAATCACCAAACTTTGCTGCCCGACACCGGACCGAAACTCGAGGGCCATTGGAAATAAAGATGTTTCAACCCTTCTCACTGTAAAAATCATTTACCATAGAGCTTAACGTTATCCTTTACAACTCGTCTGTTCCCTAGCGAAATTTGTAACCTCAAACTGCGAAATGGGTTGTGAATCGTTCATCATACATACTAAGAACGCCAAGCCCTGTTAGTGAAGCTTTGTTTTAACGCCATTTCTTACTGGTACAAGTATTGAAGTGGATTTTCGGCGAATGCCTTACCTGTCTACACAATTGCCTAGGTCTATGCTATCGATTATAAGAGTGTAAACGAATAGGAAAGGCATGCGTTTCTCCCCTTCAATTATATATTATTGCGTCTGTAACATCCAATAATGGCGGAATATCAACTGTGAGTGAAGTACATTGAAGTAGATATAATCCTGAATAGTTTTTAACTGAAACATTAAAAAGTTCATATATTTTATTTTTATTTGATTTAAAGGAAGGTCTTGATTCCTTAGTTTAACATTTATTTCTTGATTCCTTAGTATTGACATTTTCCCGATAATCTTTCGTATTTTTACCATGTTTTTATTAACGCTTTCTTGTTTGTGTGTTCGTGTGTTTGTCAAGTACAAATCTTGCAATCGATTTCTAACTAACTTCCCAACTAGATAGACATTTGAAACTTTTAGAATAGCTCAGAACACGATGACAAAGCATTTTTTAAATACTTTTAGCTATCTTTAAGCAGAATTAAATTTATTTCCAGTTAATTTTGTTTTGTAGACTGGTGCAGCCATCTATCGACCGGGATGGGAACGAAAAGTTAAACGCAAGTTAACTTCCAATTAACTTCATTTTCTTTCAAGTTGATGGGATAATTCATCAAAAATTTTTTTAAAAAGTATCTATTAATACACAGAATTGTCAAGTTTATAGGATTCAACAGAAAATTTAAAAACATGGTATATAAAAAGTTCCTTTTATCTTGTAATTATTATTTTATTCCGTTCACTTTTCTCTTTCAATGCACAGATTATGCGCAAAAAAAGAGACAATACATCCCCCGGATACCTTTTTCTCACATTTCACTGAATTTTGTAAGACACCCAACCATTTATTCCGTAATGGATAGATATCTGAATACAAAATGATATCATCATCTCAAGCTCTTTTGCAAAATTTTCTCTCGCTAGACAGTCTTTGAAAGCCCTTAAAAATATTTAAAATTACTTTTTGGATTTCGTAAATATCTGGACATCAAAGTATCTTGATTTCTTACGCCATTTATATTATCATCTCCTCCCCCCTTCCGCCCCTCCTCGTAGTTATTGTTTCTAACTACGTTACTTGAAAATTCTACAGCCGCTTTAACAGAAGTTGAAAATCTATCAAAACCTTTTAAAAGGAGGCCCCCTTTTTTGCCCCATCTCATGAGAGTGAATTAGCGCCTGTGAAAAATGTGAGAAAAGTTTCTTTCACACGTTTTCCTTTTATTACATTCTCGGCGAGTCTCCTCCATTGTGTTGCCTCGAGATAATTGAATAGACGTCAAATTATATTGAAGCTTAGTAAGTAACTCGCAGAGGGGGTGTGAAAGGAATTAAAAAAGAGGGATGTGGAAGCGGCGTGCATAAATGTTTGTGCTGACATATTTTAATGCTTAAATAAATATCTAATATTAAATTAGTATGTGCTTCAGATGTGCTAATATAATTTTTGGTTGTCTGCATTGATATCCGACCATAGAGGGTGATGTGGAAAATTATTTTAATAAATATTGCCTGATTAATCTGCAGTGTTTCGGGTTTTTTTTTAAATCTTTAAATGTGATATTTTATATTTTCTTTGTGGATGTAAATAAATTAGTAGACTGCTATTAGATTTGAAAAGAATTTGTTGTTGTTGTTGTCTTGACTGGAATTTCCTGACCAGGCCTTCGGGTTGAAGTGTGAGGCTCCCGTTTATTTAGCATCACATGGGTCGTATTCCGTCTTAGCTCGCTGCCACCTCAATTTTGACCGAGCACCCCTTAGGGCAATATCTGGGAGGATCGTACCCTCCACCACACTCTCTAACCTCATAGAGGGACTTTCCGGTCTACGGATTTAACGTGCCCTTATCCGGGCTAGACATGGAGGTATTTGACTTGCATCTAGATGTCATATTACACGTCATTTTGACAGTTTTCAACTCTAATGAAAAAAAATTTGTGCTGTGCTAGTTTTTTTTAAAAATTAAATTTAAATTAAAGGCATAAATTACTTTGTATAGTCATTGGAAATGCGTACTTAGTAGAGTGCGTTTTTAATCAACGTTTTTAAGTGCACAAAGTATTTTTAACGTAGGATTACGTTCCTCCATAATGGTCCTCCGGAAAGGAAAATTTAAGACACTAAAACCGTCCGTCCGTACTTCGCGAGCTATAATTTTGGCAGCGCGCCAAACCCAGTCTGTATCGCTTGGACAAGCAGTAAACAGTTAAATAGAAAAGTTCCAAAATGCGTTATAATTTTGACATACATATATATATATATATATATATATATATATATATATATATATATATATATATATATATATATATATATATATATATATATATATATATATATACATACATACGTACATATAAAACCGGGTGGCAAAAAAGTCCGTATAAATTTTAAAAATTCATAAAAACCGGAAAAATAACCAAAATAAAAAAAGCTTTGCAGGGTTAGCATCGCTAGGTCACGGGAATTTTTTTTTTTTTTTTTTTTTTTTTTTTGAGGCAAGAAAAAAAAATTCAAAAAACAGCCGACAGGTGGCGCTGACTTTCACAAGTCAAAGAGAAGATACGCATATAACGAAAAGAATGCTTCTAAATCGTTTATTAGAGCAGTAGGTGTTCCACATGACCCTCACCACAGGGGTTAAGGCATTGCAGGCTAGTCACAAATGTAGCAACGGCAGAGTGCAGCAGGTCAGGGTGTATACATGAGACTTCACGGCGGATCGCGGAACAACGGTGAACTGGTTGTGGATTAGGAGCGCACATTCTTATAACCGTCTCATTTGCATATTTCCACAGAATTCGCTCGTACCAGCGCCACCTGTCGGCTGTTTTTAAATTTTATTTTTCCTGTCTTAAAAAAATCCCGTGACCTAGCGATGTTAACCCTGCAAACCTTTTTTTTATTTTGGCTATTTTTCCGGTTTTTATGAATTTTTGAAGTTTATACGGACTTTTTGTCCACCCAGTATATAGATATATATGTACATAACACATTCGTACATATATACATACACAAGAGGTATGCAACTATAAGTAATCCTACGTTAATAACCCGCGGTAGTTTTGTTTAAGAGACTACGTGATTTTTTTTTTTTTTTAATGTAAACTGACTTAATCGAGAAAAAAAGTTTAAAATAATTACTTTTGGAGTCACTTTTGGAGAACTGGAACCGTAATAAAAATTTATATCCAAAAATCCTGAAACTGAGGGACAATTTTATACCCCAGACTAATTTTATACACTCTGCACACGTCCTAATGGAGAATTCTATGAATCAATAGAGGACGGTCTATTCTCAGCTCGATTAATAATGTCTGTCTGCTGCACGAGACTCGATCAGAATTTCAGACTTTCACGTCTGAATCCATTACCTGTGATACCTTTGGTTTCGTTAGTTGGATTACGACATCATCAATCTCAGCGAAAAGTTCAAGATAATCAAGTTAAGTTGATAACGTAGCTTGAATAAGATAGATTATGGACATTTCTTTCTAGTGCTTTATAAAATAGTGTGACTGAAAGTCTAAAAATTCAAGAACGTCTTTTGATACTTCACAATAAAATGGAATGTGTTTTTATAATTCTCTAAAAGTATATAAATTAAAAACTTCTTACAGTCATTATAAATATATTGTATCGTTTCGTTCGACGATATTTGTGTATGACGACTCCAGAACACAAGTTTATTTTCTTTCTGTAAAGTCTTTACAAATACTTGTTGGTTCCCGTCGAAATATGACGGCTAGATAGTAAATAAATGTACTAATACACAAATTATACTCAACACATCATTGCCTTGTGCTTAGTGAGTATCTAAAGCCAGATTTAAAAAGTCACTGAGCATGCGCAGAAAGCAATTTTTTTTTAATTGTAAATTATCGTTAATTAAACTGCGCGAAATAAACAATTTCCATCAGGCTTAATCTTATATTTCACAAACATAATTATCATAAAAATAAAAATGGCAAAGTGAGATCTAGAGAGACTCCTCGGAATAAACGTGTTTATCATTAAAACATGTCGCCGAGCATGCGCAGGAACAGTGAGTTTCTAAAGCCAGATTTAAACATGCCACTGAGCATGCGCAGAAATCAATTTTTTTATTGTAAATTATCGCTCATTAATAGAAATTGACGTTGCAAAAACCAAATTTGACAAATCTACAGATTACAATCTTTCGTTTAAGACCAAAATGAAGTAAATTGATGCAGTAGTTTTCTCTCACGGACTGCCCGAAAAGTCGGCTTAGCAACTTAAATATATAGATTATAAGTCCTGGAGTAGTTCTGCAAAAGACTTCAGATTTGACACAGAATACACGCAGCAAAATATCAGGCCTAAAGTTAAAAAAGAACAGCCGAGCTTCAACTGAGAAATGAATAAATAAATAATAATAAAAAATAAAAAAAATTGATGCTGAGTTTGGCATGCTTATATACCCTTGGTGACATTCTCGATTGTTCTGGAACTGTCAAAATCGAGATCTCGAAAACCACGGTATCTAGGTGAAATATGATTGGTTCTCCAATCACCCAAAAAGTTGCCAAATGTCGCCAAATTTGTCGCCAAGCACGCCTAAGTAAATCTAACGCTCACTGACCGTAAATAAACAGTATTTAACTCCAATTAAACTTAAATTATGGAGAAATAAAGAATATTTATAGATGTCTAGAAATATCTGTAGCTGTTTACAACAATAATAATGTGATTTAACTACATTTCTTGAATACGAAAGATTATACAGTTGGTTCTCTGTTTAACTACTTTCAAGGGACCGTGAAAAATCGTCCTTAAGTAGAGATCGCCCTTAAACAGAATTTGTAAAAATATAAGATTTCCCATATCGTCGGAGGGGCCGGGACTGGGAAATATCGTCTTTAAATAGAGATCGTCGTTAAGTAGAGCGTCGTTAAACAGAGAGCCGACTGTACTTATTAATTTCCATTACTTATATAAAAATCTGACTGAAATTCGTTAAACATTTATGAATATCTTTTGATACTTCACAGTTAAAAGGAATGCGTTTTTATTGTTATCTGAGTATACTTAAGTTTAAAACATTCTTAGAATCATTATGGTAATAGCAATTTGATTGGGTAAGCAAAGACATTTTTCCCCCCCCTAGAAAATCAGTGTTTTTTGCTCTTAAGTGCTTCAGCGTGTATTCTTTTTTAAATATTTATTGATTTGTTTCTCGCTATTTATTCCTTTTATTTTTCTATTGTTATCAGCTTAAGTTTCTCTCAACTCTTTGTATTTTATTTTCACTTTTGACGGTCTTGAGACAAAAGCACCCCAAAGAGCAAGAAATTAATACAATGTAGTCAAATACGCTTCAATTTACGTAATAAAAAAATTTTTCAGCATTATATTTAACTTTTTTTAATGCAATTTCATCTTAATGCGAACGGAAACAAATTGGACTGGAAAACAGGTATTCTTTTTTTTTTCCGGTTAGAGGAGAAAAATGTAAATAAAACGGTTACTAGAATAAAATGGGAGCGTTAAACTTTACTTTAAAGTGGAGTTTTACGAGTTAAAAACTTAATTTCCTGCTAGCAAGGGAGAGACTGGAAAATTCCTGCCATTTTTGCTGCAGTTCCACCGCTCGTATGTATGTAAATGAGGGCGGGAATAAGAAGTTTTCTGCGACATTAAACAGCGCGGCCGTGCAACACAAACATAAAAAATCAGCATATCACCTCTGCGCGAACGAGGTTGCCAGGTTGGTTTAGCGGAGTCCCAGCTAGTTACATCGCCAATTTCGGAAATTTATGCGTGAACTGATTATAAGACATACAGTAATATGTTTGGATTTATCGCGCATGTTTTACCCGTCTTAATTTATTTGAACGAAACGATTGGCTCGTGTTAGTTGATTTGAAATACCTATTTCCATCAATTTCACTTAGATGATTTTTTTTATGCATATGAAAGTAGACGCATCTAAATAAAGTACGTGTAATTTTTGATAAATCAATGTTTTCTAAAATCTTTTTACAGCATTTTATATTATTGATGCCTATTGCTAAAAAATGAAATTGATTTTGGAAAAAAATAACAAAGATTCTTCAAAAACATTGCACTTAACAATTTATTTATTTTATTTTATTTATTTTATTTTTTCAGGAAGCACTGATTATCAAACAGACAGTAATATGTTTGGATTTATCGCGTATGTTTTACACATTTTTACCCGTCTGAATTTATTTGAACGAAACGATTGGCTCATGTTAGCTGATTTAAGATACCTATTTCCATCAATTTCACTTAGATGATTTTTTTTTTTCTTTGCATATGAAAGTAGACGCGTCTAAATAAAGTACGTGTAATTTTTGATAAGTCAATGTTTTCTAAATTTTTTTTTACAGCATTTTATATTATTGATGCCTATCGTTAAAAAATGAAATTGTTTTTGGGAAAAAAAATAACAAAGATTCTTCAAAAACATTGCACTTAACAGTTTATTTTTTATTTATTTTATTTTTTCAGGAAGCACTGATTATCAAACAGACAGTAATATGTTTGGATTTATCGCGTATGTTTTACCCATTTTTACCCATCTGAATTTATTTGAACGAAACGATTGGCTCATGTTAGCTGATTAGAAATACCTATTTCCATTAACTTCATTTAGATGATTTTTTTATGCATATGAAAGTAGACGTGTCTAAATAAAGTACGGGTAATTTTTGATAAGTCAATTTTTTCCTAAAGTTATTTTTTTACAGCGTTTTAAATTATTGATGCCTATCACTAAAATATGAAATTGTTTTTGGAAAAAAAAAAAATAACGGTTCTTTATAAACACGCACATTGCATTTAACATTTTTTTTTTCCAAAAAGCACAATGCAATATTAAGTATTTGCTACTCTATGATTTAAAAAAAAAAAGCTGCGAGAAAACTCCCCATAGATCGCAGATCTACGAGGTTAAGGCCTTGTTCACATTGCTTCCTAGGCGGAGCGGAGCATAAGAGACAAAAATTTTCGCCAATCAGAGAACTAAACGCAATGGGCACATCAAACCAATCCTAAGTCATGTGAACAATCCCGCGCCAACAGGGGAACGCCAATTCAACATTCTACCGTTAGAAACTTCACTGTATTTTAGAAAATGTTTATCGTCGCCTACAGATTTTTAAATCTACCATTTTTAATCTATCTACCATTTTTATTAAAACAAGTTAACACATGCTGGGCAGATGGAGATCGGCAAGGCTGATCTTACACACAAATCGTCTCTCTACATGGCAGGCAGCTCTAGAACACGTGGTCTGGCTGGCGTTACTATAGCGACACAAGGCGTCTGGCACGCATGCGTAGTAAATTTTAAATTATTGGAGCATCAAAAAGCAGCATATACTCTAGGCCTGAATACTCCGTGTCACTCTCGTCAGATTTGACTTACTTTTACCCGATTGAACGAAGAAAGAGTCAAAAAAGAAGTCAGAAATGATATTTTTAGGTTTTTCCTCTAAATTAGATACAACCGATGAAAGAAACTTGAAAGACAACTCAGTATTTCCTTGACGATCGTGCGAAATTTCTATAATTTAAACACTCAGGTATAAGATAGAAGAAAATATAATGCTTCGAAAGGTGAATACTGCGCCTCAATACCACATTTTTCAGAACTTTTCTTCACCTAGGCGAATTTTTAGCGGCGTATCATAGGGTAGCTTTCATGATCCAAAACTGTTCAACGTTGTTCAGAAATTTTAATTGAAAAAGAAAACAGTGGGTGTATCGCAGAGAAATTTTAGATTTGATTTTTTTTCATATCTTTCTTCTGGATTTATTTTCACTCACTTTCGTGGTGTATTTTTGTTTTTAACAGGGAAATATAATTTCATGTAAAATGATTGTTTTGACACTTTTGCATTGTGTTATTTGCATTTTCTTGAGTAATAACCTATCTTCTATTTCATTAGATAATTTGAAATTTTAGTTTTGGGGTTATATAGTTAAAAAAAATTCAAAACTTGGAGAAATTTCACTCATTAACTTTTTTGCTCAGTTTTTTTTACAAACGATTTATGAAATGTTTTTCTCGTATTAAAAATAAATACTTATGTTTTTATTTACTTATTTTTTTATAATCTGAAGCGTTTGCAAAAACATTTTTCTTTCTGAAGTAATTGAACGAGGGGAAAAAAACGAAATGAAGATCAAAATTTTCTTTTCTTCATTAGTGAACCAAACTCATTAACGGAATGCCTCAGTCAGATTAATTATTAAAAGCCACTAATGAGTCTAATTGTAGACTTCCACGAAATGAGGGATCATATTTCGTGAATTGGACTTCTAATTTTTTTTTTCTTATTCCCAGGGAATTGGAAGAGAGCTAGTATGTTACATTGCGATAACAGAATTTGCTTCGTATTTAATGTTACCGCTGTTGGGTGTAGCCCTATTGGATTCACTCAGCTAAATGTTAAACCTACGGAGAAAATGTTTTAACGTAGGATTACGTTCTTCAATAACGGTCCTCTGGGAAGAAAAAAAATCGGAGTCCGTCCTGAGTCGCGAGTTATAATTTTGGCAGCGCGTCAAACCCAATAGCAGTACACAGTTAAACAGAAAACCAAAATGCGTTTAAAAAAAAATAAGCAATGATAAATAATCCTACGTTAATAACCCGCGGTAGTTTCGTTAGAAGAGACTGATTTTTTTTTAAATTTTAATTTTAAAAAACTAGGGGCTTCGCCCCTAGGCTCGCTACGCTCGCTCCTCTGGTGAATCAAGTGAATGAATGACTCAATAGTTGTTTACAGCGATTGATTCATTCATTTGTTTACAGTTGAAGCTCCCCCCCCCCCTCCCAGCGAAATAGATGAGCCCTGCCTACGGGTGAAAAATTGGATCTTCTTTCAAAGGAAGCGAATGAGAAGATTTTTTTGAAGTATTTCTTTAAAATTCAATTAAAAATCGAAATTTTAAGATAGAGACCTGAAATGAAGTTAATATGAATGAGAAAGCTTTCATCTTCCAGTTGATAGAAATATTTTCTTTGTAACATAATAAGTCTGAGAGCATCGAATTTATATATCTCGAAACGCATAAATTTTTCCAAAAAGTGAGTTTTCAATTTTAATAAAAATATCAGTCTGTTTTAAATTATTTTTAAACAAATGACGTCTTGTTTGAAGGAGAAATGTCTGTAGTCTTAGATTGTAAAAAAAAAAAAAATTCTACGATCCTTTTTTGGCGAGTTATCGTAATCTGAACATGAAAAAGTCAATATTTTCCCACAAAACATAGAATAAAAAAAAACTTAAAGTCCGACGAATATGAGACATGTCTTACTTTCTTCCCCACATTGTTCTGCATCGATTGGTATCGGTCTCGACCCCATACCCCCAGCGGTTTCGGAGGAGATAGCGTGACAAGCTTTTGACAGCGACGGCTGCGGCAGCGCCAGTTACTTTCTTTTAGAATAGAGAGAAAATTCTATGATTGTCGGCTTAGATTGAAGATTATTTTTTAACACTTTACTCCTTGATAGTGAAAAATATTTTTGACTCTGCTTCTTTTTCCATTTTAGAAATTTTGTCCACACTCAGGGCCCGATTATGAACGCTGGGGGCCCCTGGGCAGATGCTATTTGGGCCCCCCCCTTACGAACATTTATAAAAATAAGAACTATCCATGGGCTATACATACTATTAGAAGTACTAGGTGTATACACCAAGGGGGTTTTGGGGGCCCCCAAGCATCAGGGGACCCTGGGCAAAGTCAAGATTTGCCCATGCGATAAAAAGGCCTTGTCCACACTATTACGGATCAGTTCTTTCAATCCTAGTCGACCGTCCTTGGAAACATTTTCTTCGTAGGTTGATGCTTATTCCACACCAATGGCGACGGAAACGAAAAGCATTATCTCCGTTGTTGCGCATGCGTATTACAAATAATTTTTCTCTCCCCCGGTTCGTCTCCGTCTCTAGTCTCTGCGGTCTCAAGTTGGAAAAAATTTCTACTTTTGTCTCTGCCGCCATGCTCGACAGCCAATCATTATAGAAAGAGAAGATAATGCGCATGCGCAAATAAATTGCCTCTTCTCCCAGTCTCCTAGCGGTGTCAAGGCTTTTATGACAGGCACAGAGACAGGCGGCAAAATATGTCTGTCTTTCGCTGCTGTCGCTGTTGGTGTGGAGTAAGCATAACATTCAGCTGCGCGAATCCAATAGGGCTACTTACTACCCAGTAAATGTAATTCTGTGGTGGGGGATCTTTTTACATGCATGGTGGGTATTTTTACCATGTTTTTATTAACTTGCTTTCGTGTTTGTGTGTGTGTTTGTTAAGTACAAATCTTGCAATCGATTTTTAACTAACTTCCCGACTAGCTAGACATTTGAAACTTTTAGAATAGCTCAGAACATGATGACAATGCATTATTTTAATACTTTTAGCCATCTTTAAGCAGAATTAAATTAATTTTGAGTAATTTTCAGCTAATTTTGTTTTGTAGACTGTTGCAGCCATCTATTGGCCGGAACGGGAACGAAAAGTTAAATTCAAGTTAACTTCCAATTAACTTCATTTTCTTTCAAGTTGATGGGATAATTCATCAAAAAAGTTTTTCAAAAGTATTTATTTATACATAGAATTGTCAAGTTTATATGATTCAACAGAAAATTTAAAAACATGGTATATAAAAAGTTCTTTTTATCTTGTAATTATTCCGTTAAGGTTGCTGATTACTAGCCATATTCGATTCACTTAGCTCAGTGTTAACCAATGGAGAAAAATTTTCGAAGGATCGTTGATATGGAATTAATTTTTTTAAAAAATTTATTTATTTAACTGTTTTTTAATTGGTCCTCCGTAACATGAAAAGATTTTTTTTTTATTCTGCTATCTTATTCATTTCAAAAATTCCGTCCACTTAAAGAAATTATTTGCGTTTGAAACGCATTTCACCTCAACCCCCCCCCCCCCCCGGAAAAATTCTAATTTAAGAATATTATTTGCTTTTCTTTTAAAAGTTAAAATAGATTCCCGAGTAGAAAATTTCTTTCTCTATTACGGGGTGTAACAAGGGCCCTTCAACCTCGTTTTTTACATTTTCAATATTTGACTCTGCTACAAAAATGAGAATAATTAATATTCGTCTCTAGTACATTTGAGGACCTTCAGAATTCACAAATAAATATTTTGTCAGAACAAATCCTGTATTTCAAAAATTTCTTCGAAAGTCCTAGAATTTATTCAAAATGCTCCATGCGCATTTATTTTCTTCTGATTTCTTCCAAATTTCTCAAGGTTGTTTATTGAAGTGTTTGCTTTAGAAATTGTGCATAATTCTTTAAAACCACAATTTAAAAAAAAAAAATTAATGACCATGAAATAAGGCAAATAAAAAAATTATTATTTATAGCTATAGATTCAAACAAAATAAAAATCAATGCACAATTATGTTAATACACTTACAGTAAACTTATATTAAAAAATTTAAGGTTTTTAAATGATTTGGAATTCAGTTGGTGTATTTTTAAAAATGCTGTTTATATATATATATATATATATATATATATATATATATATATATATATATATATATATATATATATATATATATATATATATATACAGGCGTTGTTCTTCCAAAAAATTCTTATTTTGAATTCTAAGGGTCTTCAATTGTACTAAAAAAAAATCCCACAAATTATTCTCATTTTGTATATAGAGTTAAAAATTTAAAATTAAAAATATTCGTGGTTCAAGGTCCCTTGTAAAGAAAAAATAAATCTTTAAACCTAATATGACAATCATTGGAAACATTTTCTCCATAGGTTAACACTGAGCTGAGCCAATCTAATTGGACAACTACCCAAGCAGCCTTAATACAGTATGTTGGAAGGAAATAAGGCTTTTTGCCTGTTGGTCTCAGAATTTCAGTCGCCAAGTTTACAAAAAAATAGCTGTGGGATGTGAAATTTCGCCAGTCTTGGCTAGCTGTACGGAAATTCTAAACATCGCTACAGTAATTTTGAAATAATTGGCAGTTTCCGTGGTAGAGTTGAGACGTGGACTGCATCTGTCGAATGGGTGGGAATAAAAATCCGAAAGGGATTCGTACAATTAGCCTTCGTTAAAAAACTGATTTGTTTCTTCCGTGAATGTTTGAACAATACGTCGGGGCATAAATCCGAGTTAAGGTAATTG
Organism: Dolomedes plantarius; assembly: GCA_907164885.2. Taxonomy (NCBI): domain Eukaryota; kingdom Metazoa; phylum Arthropoda; class Arachnida; order Araneae; family Dolomedidae; genus Dolomedes; species Dolomedes plantarius. The sequence continues at coordinate 63,440,546 of OU015490.1, forward strand.
GCTTCCGGGTTTCGTTCTCAAAGAGGCCTGGTTAATGCTATAGTCGTATTTGATGTCTTATTTTTCATATGTGCAGCTGATGTATTTCACTCTGTTACGTGAGTCCTGTTACAATGTTCCCTTCGGTTATTTTTAGTTATTTAATTTCTATACATATCAAATTTGCGTGAGCCCTGACTATGCGTTAAAGTGTTGTATCCCAGACTCATCGAAGGTCGTTGGGTCCAGTATTTAGGCTTTCGCTTTGAAAATGGAATTTTTCAGCGAAAATTTCTGTGGGCGTATTTGGCAATGAGATGGCTGACAGCCCAGCAAAGGAGGGTACCGTTGAACGTTCACCAACCTCTTCAGCTGTCACTTATCTGGTGACATATTCCGTAAGGAAATCTTTTTCCCAGAGTACTTTGAAATCTCCACTGGTCTATGACTGGTACTTTGGTGTCTGCTCTGGTAGAGCTTTCTATCTTCAAGAATGATAGAGCTGAGCGGACTGCAATCTCTAGGTTTGCCAGTGCCCACTTGGGGTGCCTGAAATTTGATCGACAAAACAAAACTTTTCCCACTTTTAGCTACATCCTAACTTGCTTAAATTTATCTAAGGAGGATTTTATTAACGGATCCTCGCCAAATGATAGACCTACTGAGGATTTATGCGCTCTTAGACCTAGCCTAGCGCACCTAGACCAGGAGGGATTAGAAACAACAACAAAAACAAACTCTATTTGCCTGGAGTTCCACCAATAGAGCGTTTCATTGCACATCCAGTTTATTTATTTAACTTTTAAAAATTAAAATAGCGATGACCTTGATTTGAATTCTTTTCCATTTTATTTTCTTGTTGTACTGTAGTATATAGTCAGAGGGGAGTTTGTATATAGTCACTCGCATAACGTCATATTAATATCAAAACTAGGACTGTAACTGTATATTTTCTTCGTCCATGAACGCCAGG
>OU015490.1:63448997-63471497 GCA_907164885.2 Dolomedes plantarius
AAGAAATGTCTTAAATATCACATGTAAGAGATGTGTTCAATTCATTAATATCAGCTGAAAACAATGCGGTCAGTTCATTAAATATCAGCTGTAAGTAATGCATTCAATTCGTTACATATCAGCTGTAAGTAATGCATTCAATTCATTACATATCAGCTGAAAACAATGCGGTCAGTTCATTACATATCAGCTGTAAGCAATGCTTTCAGTTCGTTAAACATCAGCTGTAAGCAATTTGTTCAGTTCATTCAATATCAGCTGTAAGTAATACATTCAATTAATTGAATATCTACTGTAAGCAATATGTCCAATTTATTAAATATCAGCTGTAAGCAATATGTTCAGTTCATTCAAAATTAGCCGTAAGCAATATGTATTCAATTAATTGAAAGTCAACTGTAAGCAATATGTCCAATTTATTGAATATCAGCTGTAAGCAATATGTTCAGTTCATTCAATATTAGCTGTAAGCAATATGTATTCAATTAATTGAGTATCAACTGTAAGCAATATGTCTAATTTATTCAATATCAGCTGTGAGCAATGTATTCAATTATCTTGCATATCATCTGTAAGCAATATCTTGAATTCCATAAACATCAGTTGTAAGCATTTTGATCAGTTCATTTAATATCAGCTGTAAGCAATATGTCCAGTTCAATTACCCTTCAGCGGGCGCGCTAGTGTATAAAGTGCAACATTTTCGTAATTTTGAATGGTTTGTTTTTACATGTAAGGTTTGAATGTTCTAAGCAGTTTTTATTTATAGCTATACCCTTTCTAATACAGGTCTGATTGTCTGACCTATGTATTCCTGTCCATTCATTTGTTAGTCGAGATTTAACCGTGGTAAACCAGCGCGATTATACTGGATTAAAATACGACAAAAGCGGGAGTTGATGTAGTCAATCAAATGTGCAGCTATTACACAGTATCTCGCATATGGACAATCTCATTATTTTTTTTAGGTTTTTGGACATAATAGGAATCCATTCGCAAGTTGTCCTTAGATCCAACAAACACGACAGTTTTGAAATATGATGATTGTATCTGCATTCTTTGGCCTTTAATTATAAATATATCTCAATATTATCAACATTTTATATCTTGTCATAAAACTCAGAATCATTATTTTCAATTTCAAAAGAAAAAGTTTATTGCAAAAGGAAGAATCAAAGTTGAAAGAGACGTTGCACTTTGTGCCACGCCTGCTGGTGTTCCAAAAATTGGCGCGCCCGCTGAAGGGTTAAATATCAGCGTTAAGACAACAGCAATGCGTTCATTTCATGAAATATTAGCTGTTAACAATCCGTTGTTTACTCGGATCTTCTTCGCCATGGAAAATCGTCAGCAGATATGAGAATATGTATGTATATATATATATATATATATATATATATAAACCTTCCTGTCACAGGAAGGTTTGTCTTCTCCGAAGACGTCAACCCCTGTCTTTTTGGAAAAAAAAAAAACCCATTTATATTTATATACATATGGTCAACTTATATTGCAAAATTTAAGAATTTTAATTAATATAGAATGCGTATGGAACTTTTTGAAAAACGACAGGAAGGTTTGTCTTCTCCGAAGACGTCAACCCCTGTCTTTTTGGAAAAAAAAAAACCCATTTATATTTATATACATATGGTCAACTTATATTGCAAAATTTAAGAATTTTAATTAATATAGAATGCGTATGGAACTTTTGAAAAACGACAGGAAGGTTTGTCTTCTCCGAAGACGTCAACCCCTGTCTTTTTGGAAAAAAAAAACCCCATTTATATTTATATACATATGGTCAACTTATATTGCAAAATTTAAGAATTTTAATTAATATAGAATGCGTATGGAACTTTTTGAAAAACATTAGCATTTTTGAAATTTTTTTTTGAAAAACAGGCATTATTCTGCCAAAAATTCCTTATTTTGAATTCTAAGGGTTTTCAATGTAGTAAAATAGAAAATTAATTATTCTCATTTTGCATATAGAGTTAAAAATTGAAAATTAAAAAGTTCGAATCTTACGGTCCCTTGACCCCTTAAATATTCAATAATTATTTTATTGAAGGAGCGCGAGTGGATTGTTGTGTTGATCAACGTGTTTTCACTTTAAAAGAAGAATTACAAGATAAAAGGAACTTTTTATACACCATGTTTTTAAATTTTCTGTTGAATCATTTAAACTTGACAATTCTATGTATTAACAAATACTTTTTTAAAAAATTTTTTTGATGAATTATCCCACCAACTTGAAAGAAAATGATCAAATGCGTAATAAAGAGAGCAATTATAAGAAATTTTCAAACAGCAAAATTAACTGAAAATGAATTCAGTTCTGCTTAAAGATGGCTAAAAGTGTTAAAAGGGTGAATTGTCATCGTGTTCTGAGCTATTCTAAAAGTTTCAAATCTCTAGCTAGTCGGGAAGGTAGTTAAAAATCGATTGCAAGATTTGTACCGGACAAACACACAAACACACAAACAAACAAGAACGCGAGTTAATAAAAACATGGTAAAATAATTACAAGACCTTTTTACACACCATGTTTTTTAATTTTCTGTTGAATTATATAAACTTCACAATTTTATGTATTAATAAATACTTTTTTTAAATCTTTTTTGATGAATTATCCCATCAACTTGAAAGAAAATGAAGTTAATTGGAAGTTAACTTACGTTTAACTTTTCGTTCCCGTCCCGGCCGATAGATGGCTGCACCAGTCTACAAAACAAAATTAACTGAAAAGGAAATCAATACTGCTTAAAGATGGCTAAAAGTATTAAAATAACGCATTGTCATCGTGTTCTGAGCTATTCTAAAAGTTTCTAATGTCTAGCTAGTTGGGAAGTTAGTTAAAAATCGATTGCAAGATTTGTACAGGACAAACTCACACACAAAGAAGAAAGCGATTTAATAAAAACATGGTAAAATGGCTACTCGTCTGATTTAAACATTTGTAATACCGTAAAATCTTGAGTATATAATTTTTTTCTTTCTTTTTTAAGTCCGCAAAAATGAGGGTGCGTATCGTGTAGAAAAAAAACATTGAATAAACGACAAACAATAAATGAGATGTATTCTAGTGAAAGTGATTAAGACTGATAATTTCACAGTATTGTATGTTTTGAATTAAAAATCTAAGTTTTTTTTGTTGTCTACCGAATTTGACGTTTTCGTTTATTTTTCTTACAAATTCTATTTATGTTAATAAATATTTGTGCAATTTTTAAATAAGATATTGAAAATTTGTTGGTGCGTATTATAGTGCGAATTTTAATTTTTTTCCCCCCGTAAATTTCGCGCAAAATCAAGCATGCGTATTATACACGTGTTCGTATTATAGTCCAAGATTCTACGGTAGTCAACATCTATTCAATATCAGTCAGTGGAATTTCAAAGAATTGTATTTATTTATGACGCATACCGATACAAAACTAATATTTGGATTTCCCTCAATCGCTTTGACATCCCAGTATTGGTGTCGCTGGAACCAATCTGTATCCGAAGAGGGGTCCTGGCGGGAGAAAAATGTTTGGAATTCTTGAATCGCGTCCTAGATATTATCAGATAGCAGTTTGATGCCAGTAGAAAAGAATTTATTTTTTTTTATATATATATATCGCCCATTCTCCTGGATGATACGATGTCACAACATTTCATTCAGAGTGTCACATCTCTTTGGGATATTCCCCCTTTTAAAGCGAGTTGGTTTATGTATTTGTTTTGGACAGTTTATATTCTACAGGGGGGCGTCCATTAATTACGTGAGGCGATTTTGGCGATTTTTCGACGACCCCCCCCCCATAATCTCACGTGAGATTTTTCAAAATGCGTATTTTTAGTGTAAATACGTTAATCTGTGCTTGATTGCGTCCCCCCCCCCCTGGTGAGATGTCGTGAGATTTGGCTCGATCCCCTCCCCCCCCCCCATAATCTCACGTGAGATTTTTCAAAATACGTATTTTTAGTGTAAATACGTTAATCTGTGCTTGATTGCGCCCCCCCCTGGTGAGATGTCGTGAGATTTGGCTCGATCCCCCCCCCCCATAATCTCACGTGAGAGTTTTCAAAATATGTATTTTTAGTGTAAATACGTTAATCTGTGCTTGATTGCGTCACCCCCCTGGTGAGATGTCGTGAGATTTGGCTCGATCCCCTCCCCACCCCATAATCTCACGTGAGATTTTTCAAAATACGTGTTTTTAGTGTAAATACGTTAATCTGTGCTTGATTGCGCCCCCCCCCTGGTGAGATGTCGTGAGATTTGGCTCGATCCCCTCCCCCCCCCCCCATAATCTCACGTGAGATTTTTCAAAATACGTATTTTTAGTGTAAATACGTTAATCTGTGCTTGATTGCGTCCCCCCCTGGTGAGATGTCGTGAGATTTGGCTCGATCCCCCCCCCCCCCATAATCTCACGTGAGATTTTTCAAAATACGTGTTTTTAGTGTAAATACGTTAATCTGTGCTTGATTGCGTCCCCCCCCCCTGGTGAGATGTCGTGAGATTTGGCTCGATCCCCTCCCCCCCCCATAATCTCACGTGAGATTTTTCAAAATACGTATTTTTAGTGTAAATACGTTAATCTGTGCTTGATTGCGTCCCCCCCTGGTGAGATGTCGTGAGATTTGGCTCGATCCCCCCCCCCCATAATCTCACGTGAGATTTTTCAAAATACGTGTTTTTAGTGTAAATACGTTAATCTGTGCTTGATTGCGTCCCCCCCCCCCCTGGTGAGATGTCGTGAGATTTGGCTCGATCCCCTCCCCCCCCCCATAATCTCACGTGAGATTTTTCAAAATACGTATTTTTAGTGTAAATACGTTAATCTGTGCTTGATTGCGTCCCCCCCTGGTGAGATGTCGTGAGATTTGGCTCGATCCCCCCCCCCCATAATCTCACGTGAGAGTTTTCAAAATATGTATTTTTAGTGTAAATACGTTAATCTGTGCTTGATTGCGTCACCCCCCTGGTGAGATGTCGTGAGATTTGGCTCGATCCCCTCCCCACCCCATAATCTCACGTGAGATTTTTCAAAATACGTGTTTTTAGTGTAAATACGTTAATCTGTGCTTGATTGCGTCACCCCCTGGTGAGATGTCGTGAGATTTTGCTCGATCCCCCCCCCCCCCCCCCCATAATCTCACGTGAGATTTTTCAAAATACGTATTTTTAGTGTAAATACGTTAATCTGTGCTTGATTGCGTCCCCCCCTGGTGAGATGTCGTGAGATTTGGCTCGACCCCCCCCCCCCCATAATCTCACGTGAGATTTTTCAAAATACGTGTTTTTAGTGTAAATACGTTAATCTGTGCTTGATTGCGTCACCCCCCTGGTGAGATGTCGTGAGATTTGGCTCGATCCCCTCCCCACCCCATAATCTCACGTGAGATTTTTCAAAATACGTATTTTTAGTGTAAATTCGTTAATCTGTGCTTGATTGCGTTGGATTTATTTAAAAAAATATTATTTGCTTAATTATTTTTATTTAAGACTAGTTAAGATTAGTATCTAAGACTACTAAGATCGTAGTCTAGAATCACAGTGAGAAAATCTTACAGTAAAATACTTAAATAGGAACTACTAAAATTCGTAAAAGAGTATTCATTCTAATTCAGTCCACGGGGACTCATGTGTGGTCTCAAGAGTGACTACTGGAACTATTGTGTAGGATTTAGCCATATTTTAGTGTAGAAACATGTTTTACTTAATATAACCCAGTTTTCTCGCAATTTTACACTGTTTCTTGCGGAAAAAATATTACGTGATATTTGCCGAGACCCCCCCCCCTCTCCCCCACATGAGACTAGGTGAGATTTGGCTCGATCTCCCCCCCCCCCCTAAAAGCCTCACATAATTAATGGACGCCCCCACAGACATTTTGTAGATTCTGTTATATAAGCGGTAGTGGACGCTTACTTCAAGGGTGACTGCCTACGTTCGGAGTCAGTTTAAAAAAAAAAAATAGTTTTTTAAAGGTTTTTTGGTCTTTTATGGTAAAATAGCACTTAAAAATAAAAAAAAGGAACCAAAAACTTAACTGTAAATAGCATACTTTTTTTATAAATTGGTCAATTTGAAGTAATTTTTAATGAAATTTAGCTAAAACGCCTATCACTCTGTACAAAGTTCTAATGCTACTATTTTAATTTCCTTGTCACACATGATACATATGACATTTATCTTCAAAATGACCTACAATCTAAGAGAAATTTTAAAATGCAAAAATAATACATGCAATTTTATGTTCCAATATGAAAATTTTCCCCGATTCGTCATTTCTTTCCTTATAAAAACAGCCCCAAATAAAAAACTATTTATTATACACCAATTATTGTGCGTCATTTCATTAACAATAGCATCTAAAACATTTCCTGAAGATTTTATCAAATTATATACATTATTATGAGATATATCATGATAACTGTAGAGATTTGTGCTAAAAACATAATTCTGAGAGAAACGCATTTAAAGTTGTTTGTGACTTCAATTTTATAGCAGAAGATTTTTTAAAAATAGCTATAGCTCTGCTTCTAATTGATGTAGAATTGAAATCAAAACAGTTTTGAAAAGAGAAAAGATTGAATTACACGATTCTTGCAAAAAATAAAATTGAACAAAATAGTCAAAAAATGACATTTTTAACGTAGGCAAGTTACCTTAAGAACATTGCAACCAAAGATTTTACTTTTCTCTTTCAGCTGTATTATCTTTTAATATTAAAACTGTAACTGAAAACAGTATCGATGTTTTCCTGCGTGTTTTACCCCTGAAGTGAACTGAAATGCGATAAAAACAAGTTTCAATTATATCCGAGCCAGGAGCTTATGAATTATAGATACTTCAAAATATATAGTTCTCCAAGTAGCTACCAGGTGGCGATTTTTCAGGTTACCACAACTTTTTGGCGTAATAATTGGTTAAGTGCGGTTTATTGAGCTCTACAGTTTTAAAGGCCGATGCCGGATAGCCACAAACATCCGTGCAAGTGGTAGGACTCGAATCAACAGACTCTTGGACCGAATACTAGCGCCCTAGTTATTCGGCCATAGCCCGGCTTTTGACGTAATGAAAGGATGCCGTCTATGGATCATCATTAGAGCAAAAACGCGATTCGAAAGTTTCCAGATTAGACGAGACATTTCCCACAACGCAGTAAATGTATAGACGTTAGTTAATTGGATTTACTGCGATTTTCGATAGCATTGCACTGCGTGCTTACCATTTAGAAGAAAGATGAGTTCATCTCATATTCCATTGCTGCCATCTGTCGACTGAGAGAGGAATCTCTTATTTTTTCGGCAGAGCTATTTTATTTTCAGAAAAGCGGCGGTGAAGGGGCTTCAAGAGTGCTGGTTTGTAGTCCTATTGAATTCGCACAGCTCAATGTTAAGCTGTGGAGAATATTTTTCCAATGGTTGTCAGCTTGGATTTAGACATTTTTTTTTTTAATTGTACTTTGTTATGGAGAAAGAAATTTTTTACTCCACTGTCTTATTCATTTTAGAAATTTCGTCAAATGAAATGATGTGCCTTTAAAAAACACAATATACCCCCCCCCCCTAAATCACTCAAATTTATAAATATTGTTGGCGTTTCTTTTAAAGAATGAAAAAGATTTATTTCTCCATTACGGATTACAGTTAAAATAAAAACCCTTGAACCCAAGTCTACAATGTATGTGTAAAACCGTCGAGTATTTTTGAAAGATTGCAGATCCACCAAAAATGTACCCCTGGCAGTACCGATTCTTTCGAAATAATATTTCAACACCTGTCTAAAAATACTAATTAGTCTCAATCAACCAAACAATCTCCCTGTAACCAATGAAAAAGGAATAGTCATTTGTTCTACACATCTTAACTGTTATTTCATTCAAATATGCACTCGCACGAATCTCGGTAAAATGCAGAAAGCTAGATTCTTTTTGTTCGGCGGATGGCACGAAGCCAGTTGCTGTGAATATATTTGGGCATCTGTTGCAAATTTCGCGAGTTACTTTCTTCTTTTCTCCTTTCCCCACTGATTGTTACCACGCTAAATGATATATCAACGAACAACAAGAAAATGTAACAACATTGTTGATTCCCTCGATGTTTGGTTGTTCAAGAGTTTTGCTGGCGTTAAAATTGGACAGTGGAACCTTTTTTTTTTTTATTTTTTATATCTCCGTTCAGACGTCCCCCCCCCATTATTGTTTATTCATTTTTTTAAAGGTTTGTTTATTTATTTTAGAGACTGTGGGGACATGGAGTTGTATATTTAATTAGGATACTCTTCCGGCATTTTTAAAAATGTATTGTGACTTTTCAATTGTAATTTAACTCTTAATAATTGCTCTATGATGATTAAGTTGATAATTAAGATAATAGTTGTTGATGATTTAAGATAATAGTTGAGATGATTTTGTTTAAAATTATTTTACGAAGTGTGTTGTTTGCTAAATGCTTAACGTATTTAAGCATTTAGCTGATTTTGTGTTTGAAAACTGGTATTTTTTACTTTAGCCATCGCCTTATGTCGAGTAAGTTTTACGTGTTTAATGATTTGTTTAGGTTTATAGAAAAAACATAGGGCATTAAAAGTCATTAGCGGTGTATCATGTACATGTGGAGCGTCACGAAAAAGTTTGCATATGTTTATATGTATCTGTAAATATACATGTGTGTGTGTGATTTGTTGTTCTTAATGCCCCCTGCCGGAAGTTCCAGGCCATGTCCATACAGGCTTCGGGCTGAGTAGTGCGGTTCCGGTTTATAATAGCACCACAAGGGTCGGAGTCCGACTTGACTAGGTGCCACCAGAATTTTGTCCGAGCACCCCCAGGGGCGACATCTGGCGGATCGTACCATCTCCCACCCTCTCTGACCTCTTATACTGACTTTACGGACTACGGATTTAACGCGTCCATATTCGGTCAAGACATGGAGATATTTGACGGCGCTTGTCGGGATTCGATTCTGGGCACCCTCTGTGCCGAAAGCCGAAGCGCTACCGATAGGCTACCCCTGGCCCAGTTTTTGTATGTAAGTTATGTATGTACGTATAAGCATCATTGTAACTTTACGGAATTAAAATGAACCTGTTAAATGTATTAGATTTATTTAATTAAATTGCGGATCCTAATTTCTACATGTGCTTTCATTATTATTATAGATCCGTCAAACGTATTTGATTTATTTAATTTAATTACGGATCCTTATATGTATATAACCTGTCAGTATTATTATAGACCCAACAAACGTATTAGATTTATTTAATTTTATCCCATATCAGTACGTCTATATATTTTTTCATTATTACTGCACCTGACAAATGTATTAGAGTTGTTTTATTTAATTATGGATCCTTACTTCTATATATCTTTTCAGTATTATTATAGACCCATCAAATGTATCAAATTTATTTTAATTTAATCACAGATCTTTACTTCTATATATCCTTTCAGTATTACTATATACCTGTCAAATGTATTTGATTTATTAAATTTAATTACGAATCCTTACTTCTATCCTTTCAGCATTACGAAAGATTTGCCAAATGTATTAGATTTATTGAATTTAATTACAGATCCTTACTTCTATATATCCTATCAGTATTACAATACACCTGTCAAATGTATTAGATTCATTTAATATAATTGCGGATCTTTACTTCTAATGCTTTAGATCTCCCAAATGCATTAGATTTATTTAATGTAATTTTGGATATATCCTTTAAGTGTTCTATAAACCTATCATATGTATTTGATTTATTTAATTTAATTACGGATCCTTATTTCTATCCTTTCAGTATTACGAAAGATTTGCCAAATGTATTAGATTTATTTTATTTAATTACGGATCCTTACTTCTATATATCCTATCAGTATTACAGACCCATCAAATATATCAAATTTATTTAATTTAATCACGTATCTTTACTTCTATATATCCTTTCAGTATTACTATACACCTGTCAAATGTATTAGATTTATTAAATTTAATTACGAATCCTTACTTATATCCTTTCAGTATTACGAAAGATTTGCCAAATGTATTAGACTTATTTAATTTCATTACGAATCCTTACTTCTATCCTTTCAGCATTACGAAAGATTTGCCAAATGTATTAGATTTATTTAATTTAATTACGGATCCTTACTTCTATCCTTTCGGTATTACGAAAGATTTTCCAAATGTAATAGATTTATTTAATTCAATTGCGGATCCTTACTTCTATATATCCTATCCAAATGTAATAGATTTATTTAATTCAATTGCGGATCCTTACTTCTATATATCCTATCAGTATTACAGACCCATCAAATATATCAAATTTATTTAATTTAATCACGTATCTTTACTTCTATATATCCTTTCAGTATTACTATACACGTGTCAAATGTATTATATTTATTAAATTTAATTACGAATCCTTACTTCTATCCTTTCAGTATTACGAAAGATTTGCCAAATGTATTAGATTTACTTAATTTAATTACGGATCCTACTTCTCTGTATCCTCCCAGTATTACTGTCACAACGATATTAATAATACACATTATCTATGGGAGGAGTTGTAGGAGAGCTTGATACACGAAAACAATGCGAGTTCTTTATTGTTTTAATTTGAATGAACCATCGTCTTTTGTCTTAACAATTCACGACACCTGCAAGTTGTTCGACATCGTGGATAGCAGTGCCTTGGCGCTCCTGAAAATGTACCCATTACCAGAAAATTCTCTCATAGCCCGGGATGACAGTGCTTTATGCAAATGAGCCGGAAACCCTCCGAATTTCCACCAGACAATGAGTGGCTCTCCATTTTTATGTGCCATTTTAAAATTTGTCACCCCTTTCTTATTCTGTCGAATGTTTTAATTAACTCGCACCTCCTGAATGCAAATGCCGCCATTTTCCCCCCGTTTTGCGTTTCCGGCGTTCCACTCGAACGTGGAAGTTAATATAAAACGAAATGGAGGAAGGATCGCTGTAAAGTGACACTCGACGTTTTAATCTTTTGAACTGTAAATGGGTCCCCTAAAAATTGCCTCGCGGAGACTAATTATACAATGCAGTTTGTCGGAAATCTGCGCGACTTTATTTTGATGTTTTGGAATTGCTGTGACAGGTATGTTCGCAATATCTAGTTACCATATATTACAAGTGTTTGTGTCTTGTAAATAATTTAAGGTACGTAGGATTAAGTGATTCCAGGCTGGAATGTTTTCAGTGAAAATCTCGAACTGAAGATTGTATATATGGAACGCTAGTTAAATACTCGTGCTTCGCGACGGAATACTTTGCAACCATCAATTTCGTAGTTTGGTTCATTTAATTTAAGTTAACTGTAGCGGTAAAGTGTTAAATTTCTCAGAGGAGTTCACTATGCAATTTAACGACCGTGATTCGGCATTAAATATGGGTTTTAGATTTTTTTATTTTGGGGGTTAAGTCCATTTTAACCCCCTTAAGTTACGCCCAATAACAAATCTTTTTAAAAACGTTTCTTATTGAGTACCTAGGTTTTAAGAGAAACCAGCATACAAAATGTCAGCCTCCTACGATTTATGGCTTCAGACATACAATCAATGGCGCACCCAGGGGGGGGGGAAAGGGGCCCTGCCCCCCAAAGAAATAGAAATTGCATTAAGAATATTGATTTTGCATTATAAATATTTTTATCCGTTCATCTCGCCCCCCCCCCCCAAGAAAAAATCCTGGGTGCGACACTGCATACAATGATCAGTCAGTTTGTCCCCCCCCCTCCTGTGGGAGTTGTTATGTCCCTTTTAACCCCCTAAAGTTTAAATTTTGAAAAAAATTTTCCTAGTAACCACCTACAGAGAAACCACCATATAAAATGTCAGCTTCCTTAAGATGCAAAAGTTGGATACGCAAAACAGGTAAATCCGCGACCCATAAATATGATACCTTGAAACAGGTTTTTTTTTTTTAACCTAAAGCAGCAGGTTGTTTTTACAGAGCGGGAAAACTCGTGGAAAACGTAAACAGGAACACACAACTTATTAAAAATATATATAAATATTGATTACCGTAAAATCTTGACTACAATATGCACACGTGTATAATACGCATGCTTGATTTTGCGCAAAATTTGCGAAAAAAAATTAAAATTCGACTATAATACGCACCCATAACTTTTCAATATTCTATTTAAAAACTTCATAAAAACTTATTAACATAAATAAAATTTGTAATAATAATAAACGAAAACGTCATATTTGGTAGAAAAAAATTAAATTTTTAATTCAAAACAAACAATACTGTGTTGTTATAAGTCTTAATCGCTTTCACTACAATGCAGCTCATCTATTGTTTGTCGTTTATTCAATGTTTAAAACTACCTTTTTTTTCTACACGAGTATAATACGCACCCTCATTTTTGCGGACTAAAATGTGAAAAAAAAGTGCGTATTATACTCAAGATTTTACGGTACTTCTAGCCATCACTTTGTTGATATTGTAGATTTTAAGAAGGTATGTGTGTTCCTGGTCGTTATGTTGTTTCTTTTTTTCTGTCGAAGAAAAACGCTAGAGTTTAGTCAATACAGTTTAAGAGTAACACAGTAGGAATGGAATGCTGTGTAGGGAATATTACAATAATTACAAGATAAAAAGAACTTTTTATATACCATGTTTTTAAATTTTCTGTTGAATCATATAAACTTGAAAATTCTATGTATTAATAAATACTTTTTTAAAATTTTTTTGGTGAATTATCCCATCAACTTGAAAGAAAAGGAAGTTAATTGGAAGTTAACTTGCGTTTAACTTTTCGTTCCCGTCCCGGTCGACAGATGGCTGCACCAGTCTACAAAACAAAATTAACTGTAAATGATGTCAATTCTGCTTAAAGATGGCTAAAAGTATTAAAATAATGCATCGTCATCGTGTTCTGGGCTATTCTAAAGGTTTCAAATGTTTAGCTAGTCGGGAAGTTAGTTAAAAATCGATTGCAAGATTTGTAAGGGACAAACACACACACAAGAAAGCGAGTTAATAAAAACATGGTAAATATGGAAGTGTATGAAAAAAAATATGTGTAAAATACAAAAGTTGGACACGCAAAACGGTTAAACCTGCTGCCTAGAGACATTACAACCTGAAGCAGAAGCTCTTAAAACCCGGAGCAGCATTACATTTTTACAGAGTGAGTTGGAAAATGCTGTTCAAGATCAGTTTTGTCTGATAGAATATGCACGTTATTACTTAAATTGTAACTATCACCGTTCTGCCGATTGCCGTGGTCGAACTCGCGTCTCCGAAAGCGTTATTCTATCAGCTTAACTACCCTGCTGTTAACAGGAAGTGAAGCCTTTCACTCCCGTATTTCCCACTAGCCGGGCTTCGCCTAGCTACGCTCAAGCCATCCGTGTAACATATTTATGTACTTCGGGTCCCACAAAAGAAAAAAAAAGCGCCTACAAATGTGTTAAATTCAAGTGAATTAATTCCTTTCAATTTTCATTCCCGTCGCTGCCGACAGATGGCAGCACCACTGCTCCAGATGATTTGGTTTCTCAGCAGTGAGTGATTTTAGAATGAAAATATCTCTAAAACTATTGAATTAACAGAATAAGTGTGCTCAGAAAAAATTATCAGTTTTCGAAGCTCTTTCCAAATATGTAACATTTATGTACTTTCATGAGAAAAAAAATACACCGATTTTCCTGTATATTTGTCGGCCATTTTTTTTCGAGGAGTGGCCCGCCCGGATGAGTTACGGTCACGTGATCTCTCGACATCCACTTGTCCCTTTATTAGTATAGATTAGAGAGTAAAGAGCTCTTGTAACAATCTCCGCGAGATCTAATTTACAGAACGGAGTTTGTCAGAAATCTGCCCGAATTTATTTTAATTTAAGAAATTGCTAAGATACGTATTTTTGCAAGATCTAGTTACCTTTGTTCTAAAGGGTCTTCGTTTAACTTGTTGCCAATTTTCAGTACGCAGATGTCTCGTGGAATGAAAATTATCCGCTTTGGTAAAGACGTGTGCTTTGTTTGACATTCAGATCAGTCGAGACATACGAAAATGTCACCGTGGGAAAATGACTCCGTTGTGATCTATATCATTAGACTGCAATACTTGGGAGATTTTACAATATACGTCGCTACGACGCGAAATTTTGGTATGCCCCGAGACTGCAACCTTAAGTAGCTGTTGGAAGTTGTGTGAAAAGAGAACGTGACGAAAGTGAATGGTACGTTGGAAAACCGAACTGGCCAGTCCTCGATTTCTTAGAGCAGTGCTGTACGACGTTGCATATCAGTTAAGATAAGTAACTGAAAAAGGGAATATTCTGTTAAAGCGATCGAATGCAAGGAATATATATATATATATATATATATATATATATATATATATATATATATATATATATATATATATATATATATATATATATATATATAATTCTCATAAAGGAATAAAAGAACCTCTAAATTTGAGATATGTTTATTATGCATGCTATTTATGTTACATATATATAACTTAAACGTTGAAAAATATACAGTAAAGTTTGATGGACTCACTTTTATTTTTATTTTTCCAAAATGATACAGTAAAGTTTGATGGACTCACTTTTATTTTTATTTTTCCAAAATGATACTTAACTTTCCTTTTTCAACTTTTAAAAAAGACATATTTTATCATGAAAGAAATATATGGCTTTTTTTGTTATCGAAAAAAAATGGAAATTTCTTCAGCTTCTCAGTTTGATAGTGCTAAGAATACGTAAATACATAATTTATTTCAAAGTTATTTCGTAGTTGCCCCTTTTTTTTCCCTCGATATTTACGCGAAAGAGGAATGGTATTGTCATAAAAATGATTAATGCGGTGACGATAATTAATAACATCCTGAACAAATAGAACACCAATTACGATGAAAGAGCCGAACCTTTTAAAAACGCTTACTGTGCATTTTTATTCGCAGCTCCAGTATCTTCTGTATCGTTTTCCTAATCGATATGACCCACTTCTGCATCGTACTCGAAGCAGGCCGCCATCTTGTTTTCCGATATCGATTTTTTTCCCTGGGAAGCCGGTAATCGATATCTTTCCAATTTTTCAGCCCTGCTGTTAGTTATATGAAGTGTTTGCCTTAAAATGTTGTCATTTAGTACTTCCGAAAAGAACAGATGCGAGGAAGTTTCGAGAAAAGTCTGAGCTAATAAATAAACAAGCAGGTGAATTGGCTGAGTGTATTTATCTTTTGCAATCTACGGGAGATCCGGTTTATTTATGTTTTCATGCACGCATTAAAATTTTGTTTTAACGTTATATGTTAATTTCGAGAACACGTGCAATATTTTTCGAACTATCGCATATTTCTCGATCAGAATCAAAAAGTGTGTGGTTCTCTCTTGATGGCCCCATAAACAAGAAATTTTCTATGCCTCCGTTCAAGTTACATGAATTTATCTATACGTTGTATGGATATTTTATTTTTGGAAGTCCCATTTATATCTATCATCGTAATCTGCAGAAGAATAATTTCTGTTCGAAAGGTATTAATTAGGAACATTTCTTGATTTTAATTTGCCTAAAAGTGGAAAATTGAATTAACCGGGCTTAAAAGCAGAAATTAGATGCCTTTTATTAGATTAAAGGTTAAATTAATGTTACGTGTTTCATTCCTAGCGAAATGGTATTTTTATGATATTGTTTCATTCGGATGGATGCAAAATAAGTTGAAAAATTCTCATACAAATCTGGCTTCCCCCCCCTTTTTTTTGCATATAAAACTAAACATTATGAATAAACATTATCTATAATTAATGGAAATATAATATAAAATTATTTGATGGCTCGTGCGACCCTTTCGCACGTGATTAAAATACGATAAATTTTATAGCGAGGTTGGTGGTTTGTAGTAGAATGGAAGAAGAACCGGTTCGTTTGCAGCAATTGTTTATTTGTGAAATAACAATGGTACTTAAGGATAATACAAAACCGATTACAAAACACCTTTGGATACAAAATTGGAGGTGAAGCATGACACAAAACAGGAGAAATGGAGATATGTACACTCCAAAACATCTTTGTAGAAAATATTAAAAGTTAAGTATGACATAAACTCTTGAAAACACTATTTGACAGTGTCGTTTCGACGCATCCAGGGAAGGAGCTTTAGGGCCAAAAGTCAATTTTTAGCTTCGATTTTTAAATAAACAATGCGATGTGTCATTCTAAATTAACAATTCGTCAGAAGCGGAGAACTCAATCTTTAAAATGGTACCTCATCTATCGATTTTTGTTAGGTATAAAGGGTGAAAAGAGTTCGTCACAAAAAATCACCTTCTATAAATAACATATAAGGTTTTTCCATGCAAAAAGAATAATGTACACCTACGCGGATGTTGCCAATAAAGGAACTCATTAATGCAATCACAGAATGATAATAAAATCAAACGATTTTTAAATTTAAAAGTTCAGTGAGATTGATAATGGTAAAATAAAAAAAGCTAGCGCGCGCCATCTGGGGGGAAGAAAAATTGTTTATAATGTTTATGCTTCGATTTTTAAACAAACAATAAGTTGTCTAATTCTAAATTAACAATTCGAACGAAGCAGGGATCTTAATCTTTAAAATGGTACCTCATTTATCGATTTTGGTTAAGTATAAAGGGAGAAAAAGGGATAAAGCAAAAAAAAAAAAAACACCTTTTAGAAATAATATATATAGATTATTTTTTGTCTACTTGTTGTATTTTCCGACTTGTAAGAGAAATTTTTGTAAACCGGTGTTTCCCCCGTGGGCAGACAGGGTTTATAAAATGAAAATATTTTGAGGCAGCAGTCTCAAATAATTACTTCAGACCAAAATAAATTTAGAAGTGAAAATAAGTAAAGAAAATTATCCGCAGTTAGGTCCACTAATCATGAAAAGAATAGTGAATGGCGATAAATCTGGAATTCTCTGAAATGATGACAGCGAACGTAAGAAAATTGTCAGTTGGGCGAAGAACACCAACGAACAAAAAATTGTCGGCCCTATGATAAGACCCTTTTTGTTTGTTGGATTGGTAGGTTGTTCGTCTTCGTCAGTTGTTGGTTCTAGTGACAGAAGGTGACATCTCCAAATCTGTGTGTTTGCCTCATGTCAATCCAGTTAGAATCCATGTCGTTATCTTCATACACTTTATATTCATTTTAAAAGCTTTTCCGATATTTTCTTATACAAGTAAAATTGGTTGTGATAAATATTAATAAAATCACTGCAAAAAAAAAAAAAAAGTTTTTCACATATCTCTACGGTAATTCCAAGGATTGAAAAAATAATCACCTTTTTCGGTATTTTACCGTATTTGTAAAATACGGTATATAACCGTATTTAAAAAAATGGTTTTTAAATTGTATTTTTAAAATGCGGTTTTCTATTGTTAATGTAGTATGCAGTTCAACAGCTACAGAACTAAGAAATCCATTTGAAAGGGGTGGTTTAGTTTAAAAGAATTGAATTGCAAACGACATTTAATTTTCCAGATGTTGAGTAATATTTTTAATAGATTTCTTTTAATCATCCAGGTGGGGGGGGGGGGCATAGGCGTAGCGTGCTTCTAACTTTTTTTCTCTTTTTTTTTTGGGGGGGGGGGCACGAACTGAATTCAGTTAGGGCCCTCCTCAGCGCATTGAATGCCGGACGGTCCTTAAAATATAAATTATTATGATTTTTTAAAAACTGAATAACAAAAGAATTGATTTTTTGAGTAGTATTCAAAAGTTATACAATGAGAAAAATAAATATAATATAAACAAAATGAGAAGAAAAATATAGCATCGAATTTTTGTTATGGATCATATCATTGTTAAAAACTATGTTCAACTAGGCTTCTTCAGTTTCACAGTTTCAAACTGGGATCTTCAGTTTCACAGTTTGAAAGAGCTGCAAAAAACCAACTTTCTTAAAAGTTTTCTACAATTTTCCGATTTTAACTTAACTTCTATTAACGCTTTACTTAATTTCAAGATAAGTTGGGGGGGGGGGGAACTTATCTTGAAATTAAGATAAGTTTATTTATCTTATTTATCTCCCCCCCCCCCCGACGCTACGCCTATGGGGGTGACAGCACCAACTACCTCTTCATGTGACTGCACCATTGTGATCTGCCATAGGTTTTGCCATAACACCTGATCACGTATGCATTAGTTGTACACTACAAGTCAGGTAAATACAGTCGAACCCCGTTATCACGAACTTTAAGGGACCAAAGGTTTTGTTCGCTTTATCCGGTGGTTCGCTATATCCGAACCGTTAAGAAAAATACTAGAGTTCACAAAATGTATAACTCATTAGTTGCAATGTGCATTCAATAATGAAAAAATTATAAAATCTATTGAAATGATCATTAATGAATTTAATCGACTAAAATCGATTACATTAAACTGGCACAATACTAATTAAATTTCGTACATTAGGAAAAGGCGAGACCAAAATTGTCGTTCATTATATCCGTGAGTTCGTTATATACCGGGTTCGCTATAACGGAGTTTGACTGTACAATATTTTGACAATGCGATTAGGACTTTCACTGAGATCTGACCCCTAAAGTTGTTGCTCTAAGTTCCATCACTTTTTACCATGTTTTTTATGGACTCACTTTCCTGTTTGTGTGTGTGTTTGTCCAGTACAAATCTTGCAATCGATTTTTAACTAACTTCTCGACTAGCTAGACATTTCAAACTTTTAGAATAGCTCAGAACACGATGACAATGCATTATTTTAATACTTTTAGCCATCTTTAAGCAGGATTCAATTCATTACCATGTTTTTATTAACTTGCTTTCTTGTTTGTGTGTTTGTGGGTGTGTTTGTCTGGTACAAATCTTGCAATCGATTTTTAACTAACTTCCCGGCTAGCTAGGCATTTGAAACTTTTAGAATAGTTCAGAACACGATGACAATGCGTTATTTTATTACTTTTAGCCATCTTTATTCCGTATTTTAAAATCCATTACGTAAAAATACGAGTAGCGTCTGGAGCCAAAAGTAACTGCGCTACAGGCGCCATCTATTAACGTAGTAGTGAACCAAGCATATTACATTTTCATTACAATGGGATAATTTTTATGTATGCCCACTTGCTATTTGCGATATTTTCTCTGCGAAATTCATTGATTTTTTTACCTTCAAATTATAGATTATAATTTATAATTTTGAAATCCATAATTTACTATGGAAGATGCGAATTCGTTTGCAGCTCATGAAGAAGCTGAATGTAATTACATTTCTTTTTTTTTTAATAGAAAATTTAAAAAACATGGTATATAAAAAAGTCTTTTTATCTTGTAATTATTTTCAGTTAATTTTGTTTCGTAAACTGGTGCAGACATCTGTCGGCCAGGGACCGGGAACAAATTAAACGCGAGGTAAATGGTGCGACATCTTCGGCCGGACGGGAACAAAAAGTTAAACGCGAGTTAACCGCCAATTAACTTCATTTTCTTTCAAGTTGATGGGATAATTAAGCAAAAAATTTTAAAAAATGTATTTATTGATACATAGAATTGTCAAGTTTATAAGATTCAACAGAAAATTTAAAAACATGGTATATAAAAAGTTATTTTTATCTTGTAATTATGACAGTTTTACATCGTAAAATTATCAGTGTCAAGTTTCGTCAACTTATACTGGTAGCACTTCATCGTAAATTTTAAAGTTTTATTATTATTTTTTTAAAATTCTTTTTAATGTCCTAACTCCATTAATACTCTGTATGTCTGTTACTTGGAAATCATGGATCATCTGTGCCGATTTTTTCTTCCACACTTTCCCTTTCTGTGAGCGATGAACGCAAGAACATCATTTCCACCGTGAGCGATGAATGCAAGAACCTCTCTGTGCAGCAGGGCGGAAGCAATCATATTGTCAGCGGATCGATATGGGGAACACATATCCATTCGTTATATAAGACTGAGAACGGTCGTCACAGTAATACTTGCTCTTTGATGTACGTCGAGCTAGGGATCCTAAGCAATAAGTAATAACCAGAAACCCTCCGACGCGATTAGCTTTGTCTGTTGTCGTTATATTTTGTGTATTGTATAGGATTTCTGCAGACTCTAGATATGAATATATTCTCTGTGTGACAGTTTCTTTACTCTGCGCAAGGAATCGTTTTGTTTCAACCCTGTGTGTATTCCAGATATTTTGTTACTGAATTACGCAACTAATTTTAGGGAGTTTCTGTCGGCGTGATTTTGTTTCATTAAAAATTGATTTTGGCAACTTATTGTTTTAGTATGTGTCAAATCATTAAATTTTTAGTAATTTAACACTGAACGGATACATATAACAACATTTGGGTTTATTACCCACCTAACTGTTGTTTGCTATTGGGCAGCAAACAATAACCATAGCGTACTAGAAATCAGCCGTTGAGTCGATTAATAATTATTTAGACAGGATTAATAATTATATACATAGGATAAGAATTATTTACAGCAATAATAGATTAGTAATAAGTATAAAATTATTAGTACTTTAATCTTAAATGGATACATCTAACAACATTTGGGTTTGGTGCCCACCTGACTGTTGTTTGCAATTGGGCAGCAAGCAATTATCATAGCGAACTAGACAGCAGTCATCCAATCGATTAATAATTATTTAGACAGGATTGATAATTATATACATAGGATAATAATTATTTGAAGCAACAATGGATTAGTAATAAGTATAAAATTATTAGTAATTTAACCTTAAATGGAGACATCTAACAACATTTGGATTTGGTGCCCACCTAACTGTTGTTTGCAATTGGGCAGCAAACAATAACCATTGAGTACTAGAAAGCAGCCATCGAGTCGATTAATAATTATTTAGACAGGATGAATTATTATATACATAGGATAAGAATTATTTACAGCAACAATAGATTAGTAATAAATATAAAATTATTAGTAATTTAACCTTAAATGGAGACATCTAACAACATTTGTATTTGGTGCCCACCTAACTGTTGTTTGCAATTGGGCAGCAAACAATAACCATTGAGTACTAGAAAGCAGCCATCGAGTCGATTAATAATTATTTAGACAGGATTAATAATTATATACATAGGATAATCATTATTTGAAGCAACAATGGATTAGTAATAAGTATAAAATTATTAGGAATTTAACCTTGTACGGATACATCTAACAACATTTTAGTTTGGTACCCACCTAACTGTTGTTTGCAATTGTGCTGAAAACAATATCTGTAGTGTAGTAGAAGGCGATCATCGAATCGATTAATAATTATTTAGACAGGATTAATAATTATATGCATAGATTCATTATTATTTAAGGCAATCATGGAAAATCATTAACCAAGGATAAATTATTATCTGAAATATAATAGATTAATTATTATTAAAAGCTATAAGATTAATTATTATTAATAATTAGAAACATAGATTAAGTAATTATTTAAACAGGATGTGAGGGAGCAGTATTCCGAATTCGATTGCCAAGCAAAGATACTAAATATACTAAAGATATCTCCATATCAAAAGAACCTCAGAATATCTTACCCTGGGGATATACCATATTGAGCTACAAATCTGGTTAAACATATTGGTAAACAAACGTTTCACGACCTTATCTATGCTTTTTCGAATATATGTTATAAGATGTCTGCTAGAGGTCTCGAAATCTGACTTGAGGGTTTTACGGCCTGCAGATTAAACATGTCTTTATAGATTAAGTGTTCAATCACCTTGCAGACTCCCCGAATTTAACATCAGTCGACAGACTACTCATAAAATATTATCATCTCTTGAATGATAAGGAAACATTACATATCTGCCTATTTCAGTATGGAAGTCACAGATTTGGTACGCTACTCTTTTTTTAAGTCTCTTCTACGGTTTGTTACCGTAAATTTTCACAGTAAAGAAACCGTGTTTTTCAAATTCGTTTATATATATATATATATATATATATATATATAACATCCTTAAATTCTAATCTGAAAGAGAAACTAGCTCATATTTTCATGGCTGGAGCTAGACTCCGCCTGAAAGGAATAAAATTAAATTTGGAAGCAGTCGGGTCGAATCGTTTATTAGAGCGACAAAAGTACGTCCGTCCATTTCAGAAGACGGCTCAGAAGTTAAATCACCTTTCAACCTTACACGTGAGAGGGCGAAAATAACATGTGTCTATTATTTTGTAGGGTCAGCAAATATTGGGGCTCGTGATTCGAACCCAAGCTTCTGAATCGGGAGATGTACACATGTAGAAATGAAAAGGCATGCGATTCATGGGAAGTTCTGTTGCTAAGGGTATTAAAGCGATAAAGTAATATTACTGGGGATTGGATTTAGGAAAGGGAATTGAAATTCTAGAATAGAGTGCATATTATTTGATTTATTTTATATATATTATATATATATATATATATATATATATATATATATATATATATGTATATATATATATATATGTGTGTGTGTGTGTGTGTGTAATATGCCGCCCACATGGTGTAGTGGTTAACGTTCTGAGT